>JAHWFP010080882.1:884-11635 GCA_023313725.1 Lithobius niger
AAAAAACTAGATTCATTGCTGATCATACCTCGTTTGGAATTGCTATTCCATAGGAGTATTCTTCATATAGCCACTCACACGAAACAGACTTAAAATATAAAACAACAAACACAAATATATATCATACACGGTTATATATGATTGAAGTCCTCTGTCCAGCAAAACTAAAACTATTAATTTCTCCATTACCATTAGGTTTTGGCGTACAGCGATTTTTTACACACGGATGCTATCGTGTGAAAAAATGTGAAAATTTGAGATTTCCAATAAAAGTGTGTAAAAAAGTGAAAAACTGACTAAATCAATGGAAAAATGTGAAATTCTGGATATTTGATAAAAAAAAAATTGGATCGTGTAACAAACGATTAATAAAGTTAACTTTGCCGCGGATGAATGAAGATAAAATAGCGTTTCAAGCTTCTTCACATTTATGGCCAACCTATTCCTAAACTTTTGTAACCCGCGTCAGCGGATTACAGGTCAGTGCATAACGAACATTAAAAAAAAATGGGGGGGGGGGAGCATAGTCGAGGGCTACCCTTTTAGAATTATGTTTGGTGTGCAGGAAAAAAATACGTTTTAAAAATACGTGAGGAGAAATGTCTGAAAAAAAGATGTGAAAAATGTGAAAATGTCTAAAATTTGTGTGCGAAAAAGTGAAAAACTGTGAAAAATTAACGATCCCCGGAGTGCCATCCCTGTTTTACGGTTTAGTTGTTGTGTAAGCTGCGTCACACTGTGGTTTTATTTTGTTTTGTTTTGTTTTTTTTAACGTTTGTTTTTCCACGTAAAATTTCACAATGACGACCGACACGGAAAAGAGAACCGTCATTTTCTGTTGTGGTAATTTCCGTGTGTGTACCACAGGACTTGAGGCATTTTTCAAGTTTTCAGCACTTTTCCAGGCATGGAATTTAATTTTTTTTTATTCAGGTTATTTCCCGTTTTTAAGACCCGTACGAACCCTATGCATACAAACTATCGCAGTTTAATCCCATGAAGGGGACCCCCCCTTCCCAGGGGATCGGGGGGGGGGGTGGAGGGGAGGAGGGCGACTCATCGAGCATTCCGGAAAGCAACGCTGCCAGTTGTCTCAATTCATCCTACAGACAAGTTTTTGGCAACGTGTTCAGCAGCCATTTTACCGACTTTAAACTCCCTCGGAGCAGAGCATCCAAAAATTCCATCGTCATTTTACCCCACCCCCCCTCTCTCCCTTCTTTACCCCCATTCCACCCCCACCACCCTTTCCAACCAGACTTTATTCCAACCGATAATCGTGTAAAGAGTAGGAATAAAAACCCTTGTCATCCCGCCCCCAACAAAATGACGCTACTGCTTTCCCCCCCCCCCCGGGGGGTTTTTTTTTTGGTGTGTGTGTAATAAATATTCCAGGGGGGGAAAGAAACTCCCCCCCCCCCCCCCCCGGTGCTGGGAACTCGTCTCCTATTTGAGTTGACAATAATACGGGAGCATTTCTTCCCATGGTGCAATGCGCAACAACACGCGCGTAAAGCTGCTGATGGTGCAGTATTTAATCCTACGTCTTAAGACTTCGAAAAGCGGGGACTTAAAGACCATTTTTGATTTTTGTTTTATCCTCATTGCAAACTTTAATTACTGTCTTGATGTTATTCGATGTTTGTGTGGAAGGTATGCCCATTGTGCACGATGGTACAAGAACAGGGGGGGGGGGAGTGTATAACGCACATATATAGGCCTACACGGTGTTGTTGTTGTGTACAGGGCTCCGTATTGTAAACAATTTTAAATTAAATTAAAGTTATACCTGAAGAAAGCAAGCCTATGTAACCGGTTCACAACCAAAACATGCAACAAAAACACTTAAACATTAGAAGCGTGTCGTGTTTTCTCTCCAACCGCTGGTTGAAGAAGCTGTCACAATTTTTTCTGGGGCATCGTTCCAGGAATTAATGGCGCTCACATTGAAGCAAGACTGTTCAATAATGGAGACTGGTGGTTTTGTCAACCTAATGTTATCCTGCTCTGAAAAAAATTGGTTGACACTCGGGCAAAATCACTCATCACATAGAATTTGACGAGTCTCGATTAGATCACCTCTTAAACGCCTATCAACAAACATTGTTAAGTTCTAGCCTTTTCAAACAGTTCTTCATATGAGGTGAACTCTTCAGTGCCTATAGTGACGACTCTTTGAACTTTTTCCAACGTACAAATATCACCAATGTAATGGGGTGACCAGGCGTGTACACAATGTTAAGTTTTGGTCGGACAAACGTCTTATGTATAATCTTCACAAGTGTCCACGATGTGAACACAGATTTTAGAATAAAAAAAACGTTTTCGAGCATCATTCACAACTTGTTGCAACTGGTTAAGGAACTTAAGTTGGTTTTCCACAAACAAGCGCCCAAGCCTTTCACGACAGTGTGCTCTTTCAACTGATGAACACACAAGTAATGATGAAAAATCAACAGCCTTACGTTTGCTAACACTAGAACAAAACATTTTTCTGGGTGCAACTTATCCAACCTATCAAGGTCATATTGAAGCTGCTTGCAACTTTCAAATGAATCAGATCTTGTAGATTTAAAGATCACGTAAACAAGGAATTGAAGAAATAAACTTAGCGATGTCACTAATAAATATGTTGAATAGCCATCCACTGAGTATGCCATCCCTGAGGAATGTCCCAACTCTGTATTCCGACCAGTCACATGATTCTGCCCCAGTAACGACTCTGTGACGGCGGTTCTTCAAGTAGTCGCAAATTCAATTGAACAAAGCCATATTTATTCCTGAATTTCTAAGTTTAAGAAGTAGTTCGTCACGTATGACACAATACCAAACGCATCCCGAAATCAGTGTAGATAATGTCAGTAGGAATACCAAAGCCAATATTCTTTTTCTAGCCAGTAATGCCAGATAACAAATTTCTCACACAAGATCTCTTGTTTGTGTACCCGAGTTGAGAAGACTTGTTATCATTTGCAGGAAGGTCTTCTAGAACTATAGCAGGAATTATTTCTCCAACACTTTTGCTCCAACGGAAAGACGGCATATGGGACAGTAATTTTTAGGGGAATCGGCACCCTTTTTGTATAGATTGGGTTGATATAAGCAGTTTTGCACTCTATGGGCAGTGTAAATAGAAGGGGTGGAAACCATCTATACCAAATCACATTTTGATGAAACTGTATCACTTGTGACAGTGATTCCATGCCTGGCATCACTTGGTATTTTCGAGGATGTGAATCCTGATAAATTTGACAAATGTTGAGCATTGCGGGGAACGAACACTTTAAAAGCTCAAACTTTAAGACTCACTTTCCAGACGCAAAACATCGATTTGCAATGTTCAAACGTCGAAATGCCCCTGCAACAATCCGGTCACAGTGTTTTGTACTTTTCGGGTCAGCAGTAAGGCAGACTCCACGGACGCTAACGGAATGAACGTCTGGAATTTGGCGATCACCCAAAAAGAAACTGTAAGACGGGTTATTTTTTCCGACATGGAAGGCCACGTATTTCAGGACTGCTAGTTGTAACTCCTAGTTCCTGCTCCAATCGAAAATATATTTCAGATGGAACATAGTAGATGGTGGTAAGTCATTTACGGGAAACCCACCCTCACACCTTCAGTGAATTTATAATAATAATAATAATAATAATAAGTTCGTTGCAAACGCCACCGGAATGGCAAGGACCTGGTGGTCACTAACTCCCATCCGAAGTTAAAACAAAAAATTAAAATTACAAAAGTTGAAGATTTTAAAAGTTAAAACGAAGATGATAGCCTGGCTGTAGAGGAAGGGTAGATGGTATTGAGTTGGGGTCACGAATGCCTTACCACCAAGGTCAGACCTACCAGGGACACAATGATCCCCGATCATTATATCATTATCATATATCATTATATCATTATATTGGAAAGAGACACCATCGCGGCAATGTAAGTCGCTGAAAAACCAAAAAATAGCAGCGGACCCAATACTGAACCTTGTGGAACTCCACTCCGGGTTAAAACAGGGGTAGGACCGAGCCGTTGATTGAAACATGCCGAGTCCTATCGCGAAGGAAGGACTCTAGCCATTTTATAAGCTTTCCACCAATCCCTACACTCACCAATTTAAAGAGTAATTTCGAATGTACGATAGATTCGAAAGCCTTCATGAAGTCTAAATAAACAACATCACACGGCGCTCTGATGTCCATGTTTGAAGACAGAATGTCAAGGACCGAGAGGAGCTGGTAGGAGAAATCCGAACCGATCATCCGAGATCATGTTGGATGCAAGAAGAAAGTCCATCATAACAGTTTTTATGATACACTCCAACGATTTACAAGGAACTGAAGTAAGAGCTATAGGCCTATAATTTACAGGGTCTGAATGACCACCCTTTTTTAAATATTGGTATTACGTTTGCAGTGACCACAGGTTGTAGATTAAAGTAAAGGCAAAGCCATATGGCTATTAATCTGTTTATAATAGGTGGCTTACCCTTCAGACCACACTTCACGGCAAGATTTTTAGCTTCTGTAACGAAGATAGTATGGATTCAACCAAGAAATGAGGTAAAAGCGGATTTCTTATGCCTATGCCCAGTCCCTTACGCTGCGAATCATATATTAAGGTTGCAAATCGGCAAAGAAAAGATTCCATTTGCTGAAAATTGCAACAAATTTTTTTTTTAAATCGAGCAATTTTAGGCTTAAGAGATCCGCTCTCACAGCATTGCTTGACAAACGAAGCAAATGGTTTCAGGACTCCCACTTGTTATAAAATTCATAAAATTTCTAGATTTTGATGAAATGTCGTAAATTTTCGTAAATTTTTGTTTTGCGTCATAAATATCACAAAATATTCAGAATTGGTTTTTAAACAAATTCAAACTAAGAGTACGAACTAACCACCACAATTGTCCCATAAGAAAAATTCAAGGTTTCTAAAGATGCCACCACCCCTTGTAATGTTTACAAAGTTTTGAAGACTGACTCCTGTCTTCTAAAAAAAAAAAATCTGCGATACAAACAAGGTTTAAAAACCACAGCTTTGAACTCACGACTCTTGAGGGTGTCTTAAAAATTGTAGATTATATTTTCATTTTTATCAATCACCGCCAATTAACAAAAAAGGTGGGTTAAAACTTGTCCTTAAGTGGGCTAAAAATGAAATCACACATGTCGATTTGGCACAAAATTTTGATCCGTTTTGTCATAAAATTAAAAATTAAATTTGCGATTTATGCGTGGGAGCCCTAGCTTTTTTTTTTACCTCATTCATCTCGAGTGCCCCTTGAAGCTAGCTACATGACTAGGTCCAAATACTAGCTCCTCGGTGAATATGGTAATTATTGTACCTATACTCTGCTGACAAATTGTCAAGATTGTTTACGGAAGAGTTTGGTCGTTTTTCAGTTTTAAAACAATCCCATGAAGTAAACGTTAAGTTAAGATCGCTTTCAAAGTCGTTAAATCCAAACTCCTTTTTATACATAAAAAGGATCATAACGTCAAAAGATAGAACTTTAGGAATTTACAAAATTACATTATAGTACTTCGACGGTTCTCAAACTTGCACAAGACGTAAACATCGTTCAAAAGTTTTACATTGTCAATTTTTTATTACGGTTGTCGTCATTCCGTTTTGTTTTATGTGATGCCTCCAGTAACTTCTTCCACCCCCCCCCCCCCCCCCCTACCCCCCCCCCCTAGCTCAACATAAAAAAAAAACTTACGATCATTCTGGAATCGATCCAATAACACAGCCTAACCAATGTTTGTCCTCTTGTGAAGATGCTATTTTATTTTCCTCAGTGCGAGCGCTGTAGGAATCTACTATACCAAAATACGAAACTGAACCTACAAAGCTTTAAAACACAGCAATGGTTACGCAATTGTTGGCGTATTTTATTACATGGAGGGATGAGTTGTATTTTTTCTCGCAGTCTTTTCAGCTACCTATATTATTATTTATTTTTAATTATGTGTAGTACTTTAAATATTTTTTAAATGTTGAATGACTGTTTTCTTGCCGAAACCCAGGGGGTCATAAAGTGACCACTACCTACCCCACACAATTTTTAAAATTAAAAAAAATTTAATTAAATTTTTTTTTATAAAATGAGCACAACAGTCTTCCACACGCCTTAAATTAATTAAAAATAATAATAATTAATTAAAAACTACATGTCGCAAAACTGGGAGAGGTTAACCATGATTCTACTACAGTACCGGCCGGATCTTGGGTTAAAAAAAATAGCATACGTGACTAGATTGGACAATATGGCCGACGAAAGCGCCACTGTTTCAATTGATTTGACTTGTTACCGATCTCCGTCCGCCGAGGGCAATTATTACAGTTTAAACAATGCCAACGTTCCTTCCGCAGAGCAGAGAAATAGCGCAAGTATGGCTGAGGGGTAACTTTACATATTATTTAAATACTAGGGTGTCATCAGTTTATACTGTTGACAAAACGGAGCAAAGCGATTGGCTGCAAACAACCCCTGTTGTATTGAAGGCAGCGTTGTGGATCATCCTGTTTGTTTTTCCATATGCTTTTGTCCATTTTTTTCTAAAAAAAAAAAATTGTCACGCAAATGCTACGTACAATTTAAATTATTACTTTAAAAAACCGCCACTAGCTGCAAATAGATGTCACCACTTACCATCAAAATCGTGTTTTACCGGCTGGCTGTATTGATGAACATGCCTCCCCATCGCTTAGCACCGCCCTCGCAACGGCCCGGTCATATTGTCTCCCCCTCAAAAATAGTTTTAGATATGGTTTACTGACGATGGGTTAACATTTCGTAGCATACCGGTTTGTCAACAAAACGTCAGAAGGGTGAAACTTACACACAAAACAACACAACACGATTGGAGAAACTAACTTTACGACAATCCCTTCTAAAGCAATTCACCACCAACTTAAAGGTGCCTCTTCACCGAATAACAGGTTGCAGCATGCAGCGCCGTCTACCATTATTCAGTTCTACACAGCATTTGATCTCAGTAAGCGAAGGAATGCGCAAAGAAATTTCCTTTTACCCAACAAACTAGCCACGTGCCTCCTTAATTACCGAATGTAAAGTTGGTGCGTCCACGTGCACCAGGGGGGCAAGCGGTCAAGGTTAACGATATCGCTGTCACTAGATGGCCCCCCATCTAGCGGTTCAAAATCTGCGTTTCAAAACGGTCGATACATAGAAAAAGCGCCCGTGATGTCGTTAGGCTTAACTTGACCGCTTGCTTCCCGGTGCACGTGGGTGCACCAACTTTACACTCAAAAATTAAGGAGGCACGTAGGTTGTTTGTTTCATAAAAAGAAATTTATTTTTGTGTTCGTTGGCTTGTTGAAAGTAAGGGCTAGACAGAACTAGATATCGGTAAATGGCTTTAGATGCTGCAGCTGGCAATCCCTCTTTAAGAAGATGAACCCTGAGACTTCCACCCCCTAGAAACGGTCAGTCTCGATACCGTTTACTCTGTACAAAACCGAAAAGGTAAAACACAGATCAGCCTTACAATCGTCGCACCTCAAGGAGTTCCATACTTCAACACCTAAGCGCTCAAACAAGGATTTGGATTGAAGGCCTGGCAGGAACTAGGTAAACCTTCACCGAACCTATTCGACATGATCGATGTCCTTAACCAGGCGTGGTAACCAAACCTGACTAGCAAATTCGAGTGTAGGTCTAACATATGCGATGTTGGCCTTGACCAAAGTGAGATGGCTACCAGAAACAAAACAGCATCTCAGCAGGGCAATTCTTTTTATGGTTTTTTTTTTTTAGCAAGGCAGTTGCAATGGAAGCCAGTCTTAAAATCCTTCGTAAAACAAACAAGATCTTTGACCTTCAAAACATAATCGAGAAGGGTGCCGAAGAGGCTATCATCGGTGACAGTTTTTGACGTACCCACATGAAAGTCCTTCCATTTTGGACCGGAAATTGGTATAGTTGCCAATGGTCAGAGCAGCACCAGCACTCCGAAGTTACTAAAGCCGACGACAGATTTCGCGATCGTTTTGTCATATCAAGTTAGACAAGTCGATTCCAAAAAAAGTAAAAGCTACGATAGCTACGTAGGTGCCTATCTTGTCGCATTTCGTAGAAATCAGTCATCATAAAAAAATGTCAATAGGCCCACGACAGGCCTCGGAACACAGGCCGTATGACCAGTACGCCCCTGTTTGTAACGCGTTAGCATATTTTAAAGAATAGTTGTTTTTTTTTCCAAAGTCCGTTCGCGGCTGCCAATTTTATCTTTATTTATTATGTATATAATTTATCTTTTGTTTTTAAAGCCTCGTAGTATTAAACCAAACAACGGCAAACGCGCTCGACCAAACAGACGTCTTATTCGATATAAACGAGTGTACGAAGAATCACGGATTTCTTCCCATTCCACGAGAGGCTTCGACCCGCAAGAAACTCGTAAAAGCAGTTTTACGGTTTTGCCAACACGGCTCCTGTCCCAAAAAACGAAACCGAAACTACGACGCTTCCAAAATAATAGCTAACAGACGTACACAGCGTGTTGGCGTATTTTTATTATTTTGAGAAATGCGTTTTATTTTTTTTTATTTTTACTTTCAATCTTTTTCATGGCTGCCTATTTTTATTTTTATTTATTTTTAAATTTATATATTTTATTTATTTATCATTTTTTTTTTTTTTTTTTTTTTTGTTGTTTTGAAAAGTTTTCCTCCAACCGACCGAAGCAAACAACGACGCTCCAACATACGAACATCTCTTCAAAAGGGTAGAATGGCGGATTTCTTTCCATTCTGCGCGAAGGATTGGGGATCCGGCAGAAAGATCGTTAAAGTAGTTTACGGTTTGCCAGCGTTCGAGAGCCTGGAAAGAAGAGGCTTAATTTTCTTAAAAGGATTGGGATCCCGAATCATCGGTAGTTTGTCCAGAAAAAAATAAAATAAAATGAAAAGAAAAATAAATAAAAAAAAAAAGAAAAGAAACACACACTCCTTTTCCCCCACCACATCCATAAATGGAAAAAAAAAAAAAACGAAAGAAACACAGAAACCCACGCCAAAAGATGGAACAGATCCTGATTTTTTCTTTTACTTTTATTTTTCCAGAAAACATTTTTTTCCCCGGAAAAGCAGAAGGAGAACACACGAGAAGGAAAAGAATTCTCATTACATGGGTATAGCGAAGAGAAGAAACGAAACGAAAACCAAAAACCATTCAATTTCGGATCAAGCCTTTTGGGTAATGGAATAAGGGAAATATTTTTAGACCTCCCCTCCCCCCCCCCCCCAACTCCTCCTTTGAAAGCCCTGAGAACGCCAGAAAGGGCCGACCCTCTTGCAAGTACACCTACCCACCTTGCGAAAACAGGCGGCGTGCAAAATTTCTAATGAAATCGTATTCATACTTGGATGCGCATGTTAAAAAGATGGCCATGATGTGACGCGCGTGCGCAAAGCTGGGGTTTGGGGGCAAATTTTCTTCCGTGAAAAAAACCATTCATTTTTTTTTTCCTTTCAAAAAAAAAAAAAAAAACGAGTGCAGACAGACCGAACTTTTCGAAATCGTCGTAATTTTTTTTTGCCTGTAAGAACTTCATCCGTCTACAAAAGAAAGATTGACATTTCTAAGCCCTCCATTCAATAGTTATACCGTAAAATAAAACTCCTAAACTACAGAATAAGTTCGTTTCTATGCTTTTCTGCCAGTTCTCTGCAACTGTTGGGGTTCGGGGGAAAGGGGGGGGGGGGGAGGGTGGGTCAGCAAAGTAACATGAGCTAACAAAATCGATTCCCTTCAAATATGGTATCAAAACGAAGTAGTCCAAACTGTAGTTATCAATGGACACCGGGTAAACAGGCAAAATGCCTGGTCAAGAGTAAATCCCAAACTGTGCCTGATTTTTCGGCGGTGGTAGTAAGTCTGTGCTCTTTATAAATATCTCGCTCCGTTGGCGTCGTTTCGCTTCGCTCGAGGAGGTTTGCATTTATGACGTCATGAACAAACTTCATGAGGGTAAAAAAAACTTTGATGTCATTTTTGCAGGTTTTTTCGTGTATTTGTGGATCATAATATCAGGTTACGGCGATGATAATAGGCCTAACCGAAGCGCAATTTAATTATCCTTCATTTTAGTTCTACTCCCATCTTTGCAGGTGCCTTAGTTCAAGACGAGTAGAGGTACAAACACACAATCACACACACACACACACACGCGCTCATCATACGTCCTTATAGTGTCCGCGGCCTATCTTGAGTTCTCCGCAGAACTAACACAGATAATCGATTGTACGTTTTCAGTAGCAGAGTGCCTTGCTGATATCCAAGATGGTCACAAAAACAATGGCGGCTATCGATTAAAGCCACCCCATCCAGGAAGACGTAGCCAGAGTGCCTTGTTGATATCCAAGATGGTTACAAAAACAATGGCGGCCATCGATTAAAGCCACCCCATCCAGGAAGATGTAGCCGCTCACAAAATACTTGCAAGACTCAAGATACACCGCTCACACAATAATGATGTAGATGGTCCAAGCTGTAAACAATAATTGTGATGTAATTTTGACATAATTGTGAAGAATTGCGACAAGCGCGTTACCAGCTTCACGTTCGTTTTCACATTTTTTTTTCATATATCAAAACCACATTTGTTTCTCTTTTTTTCACATAGGAAATTTTCACACTCTTTTCCCCATTATGCTAGCCCAGTATAGTCTTCAGCTGCAGACGACGGTAGGGTTGTGATAGGGAGGGGGGAGGGGGGGGGGGGGG
>JAHWFP010080883.1:0-23837 GCA_023313725.1 Lithobius niger
AATTGGAAGAACGTATAACGGAAAACAGTATAACGGAAAGTCGTCTAACAGGAAATTCGTATAATGGAAAACCATCTAATGTCCCTGCCTCGCTCGCGCTACCGCGCTCGCTGCGGCTATACATATGACGTCAGAAACCGCAGTTACACGTTAATCCAGTTAGACGATTATCCATTATACGATATTCCGTTTAGATGGTTTTCCATTATACGCTATTCTGGTTAGAAGATTTTCCAGATTTTTTATTTATGCAGATATTAGACAATTATCCCATTAGGCGATTTTCCAGTTAGATGTTCGTCCGACGCCCCTTGTCTCCACACCAAGAGAATGCTGGTTCGAATCCATAGACTGAAGTACGTATCACGTGATATTGAAATAAATAATTAAAATCCTGCAGTTAAGTCATCCTGCCAACGACTAACGCACTTTTCTTTGCACCCACATTAAAGGTCAAATTAGTATTCATCAAGTGGCATGGCTTATGTATAATTTCACTCCCAATTTTACTTATTAAATGAAACAAGTAAATATCTTTTTATTCCTGTTGGAATATTTTTTTAAAAAATCATCCTTAGCATACGTGTTCTCCTGATGCAACATCCAAATCGTAAGGTAGCTTTTCAGAAAAATAAATAACAGGAAATAAGGCCAGAAATTGCAGGTATTTTTTTTTTCTGTGGGCATTCCCTGTAAGCCAAATGAAAACAATCCCACTAAGAGCAGTGGGGAGATATTCCGTGGTGAGGAAACTACCAGACTATATGCCATCTTTCATTCACAGTAACCATTATAAAACTGATTATAATTTTCGACCATAAAGTACTTTATTTGTTGTAACATGAGTTGAAAGATTGTTTTGGGGGAGTTGTTGTCTGTAGAACCCTTCAGAAGCAAAAAGGCAAAAAGTTTAGTTCTCGGAACGCGTTAGGAGGGCGCCACCAGTTTTGAATTTACTGATCTCTGATTGGCTTTTAGATTCGACATCCTTCCAGTTACACAATCCGACATATCCTTACTTACCATTACTTACCATTCGACTCGTGGTCATCCATTCAAGCTACGAGTCCAGACATCGAGACTCGAATAGACGACATTTTTTTTTGCATTGAGGGTAGTAGCACCTTGAAACTCGCTTCCTGATGTTGCCGTTGGTGCCGTCTCTGTGGGAGCTTTTAAATTAGCCCTTGACAAAGTCCCACTTTTACAGTTCTTGAAACGACTATATTGATTCTAAATTGTGCTGGAACGGCGTTAGTTGGCTCATTGCACTTCCATAGTCCATACCATCTTTCATGATGGTTAAAGTGTTTTTATTATTTTTATTATTTTATTATATCCAGCAAGTCAATCTGACCGGACAAACAGACGCTCGACACGTATAAAAGATTGTGGCTCCAACCAGTATGATGTAAATAAAATGCTGATATTTCCCCTCAGGAACCTCGCGAATTATTGAGAGAGACAATAATAAACTCAAACAATCTAACCAGTCATGTTTTAATCACTGTATATAGAAAGTGCAGAAAAACTAAAATTAGAGCCGTAAATCAATGAAAGTTACTTACATTTCAGGGGAACACGGACATTTTTCTATCCTAATTTCAAAGTTGAAAAAAAAATTTAAAACTCGGACATCAGAATGGAGACTATACATAGGATCATTTTGTTCGTTCGCTAGTTTACGTGATTTCAGTTAATAAATTAATGTTCATATCTGCCCGTTAATGAGGGAACTTCAGGATTAGAGGTTTCATATGCCTTGAAATAAAAGTTGGATCTGTCCCAGATTTGAAGCCAGGACCACTGGCAACCAAAGCGAGAATCATACCTCTACACCAATGGCTGAAGCAGATGACTGTTATGGTAGATATGAAATTCGTGGGCACGTCGTCTTCCGTGATCCAGGTAGCTGAGTGACGTCATCTCAGCCGAGGCAAAAGCTCTAACTTCCATCTCGTAATAGTAAACCACCTGGATGTGCGAGCCAGTGTCAGGCCTAGCGGATAAAGTGAATATCTGAAATATTTTTTCCCACACGCTACAGCGTTGAACACTAGATATACGTCAAACGTCCAATCAGCTAATAGTCACATGTCATAACAGCTAAACGTCAAGAAGCTTACAATATCTGACTCCCGACATTACACGTCATTAGGGGTAAACGAGTCAGGTAGCGTCTTAGCAGCTTAAACGACTTAACAGCTAAACTCTTTACAGCTGCAGCAATAGGTCATGAAGAAGAAATTATAGTAAATATACAGAAAAATGGCAGTAAAGTATAACGTTGTTGCAAGGCGACCCATTCGAGGAATGAGAAATGAGATTATGCACTACCAATTGGTTTTGATTATTCGCAGGTTGCTGTGACTGTTGAAATTACAACTTAACCACTTCAGTGGGCTCGCCCTTTTTCTTTGCTACTATTGGAAGAACGAACTCGCGTATGTTGCTGATTGTTACAGGGCATCGACGATACGCTGGAAATTGCCAGCCACTCGCCCTTTTTCTTTGCTACCGTCGCAAGAATTAACTCTCTCGTCCTATTTCACTGCTTCGTGCTGGTTGAAGTTTTGGGCGGGTGTAAGTTGCTGTTGCTGGCATATTATCTATCTATATATATACAGGGTGTTCGGAAATTGGTGTCAAATATTTTGAGGGTCTGCTGTGTGATCAAAGATAAGAAGAAAAAGTCCTATAAACATGGGTCCGGAAATGCACCAGTCTTTAGTTACAGCCCCCCCCCCTCCAAAAAAAAAACAACTACTGTACGTACATCTCTGTGGAGAGCACCAAACATTATCAATCGGGTATCCTCGCCATTAAAAGTGAGGGATTTAATGTGTTTGTTTTCTACTCTTCAAGCAAAGAAGCTTAAAACGTAAAAGTGGGGGAATCCTTAGAATTCGGATGATCACTTGTTTCATTGGCCGAAGCGGCGAGAACAACATTACTGTACCCAACCCACACATTTGAATTTGGTTGCTTATTTGTTTGTTTGTTTGTTGCCTTTGTCTAACGGTCCAGCTTCCACAAAAATCATTGCATAAACTTGGTTTTGATTTGGAGGTAAATCTCCACCTCAGATTCTTTGTAGTTTTAAGTGTTAAAGACAAAAATCCTTGAAAACCCAACTTCTAAAAAACAATAACTTAGAAGTCTTAAAAGTTACATTACAGCGGGCAAGCTCTGCTGTTCATTAGTTGCTATCCCCCTGTTACGATCTCCCTTCCAGAATGTAATAACATTTATTGACAAAAACAACAACGTTTGTGATGCGAAAAAGTACTGTAATCACAAATTCAAATTGAACATTCGCATATCTGTACAAGGTGACCTTGAACACCATTTGGAGAGTCCACATTTCGGGGTTGACAGACGACTTCTTGTTAATACAGGGGTTTGTTAAATCACTTGATGACTTAAATCTAAAGGTGACATTGTGATCCTTTGTTCACGTTTACTGTTTGGTAGTTCTCTTCCCTAAGTATGGAGTATCCAGACATCGAACTGGCAGACATGCACTACATGTATGGTCTTGCAGATGGAAATGCATTGGAAGCACGACGTCTCTACGCTCAAAGGTATCCAGACAGGAATTTGCCATGTGCTAGAACGTTCAGTCGTATCCACCAGCGCTTACGGGAAACAGGCTCATTTGGGAGACGGACATCGGATGCTGGAAGACCCAGAACTGTGCGAACTGTTGGCTTGGAAGACAGAGTTCTCCAGCACATAGCAGAAAATCCATCGGATAGCACACGACGCATTGCACGCAGAGAGGGTGTCAGTAATTCGACGATTTGGGACATTTTGCATCATAACCTGCTATACCCCTACCATTTGCAACGTGTCCAAGGTCTTGGCGAGGCCGACCTTCCACCACGACGAGCGTTCTGTGTGCGACTGAATCATGAATGTGGAGCAGACGCTCATTTCCTGCCGTCTATCCTGTTTACAGATGAGGCTGGCTTCACACGTGATGGCATATTCAACTATCACAACAACCATCTTTGGGACCATGCAAATCCGCACGAGGTACAACAATCTAGACAACAACAATTTAGTCTAAACGTCTGGGCTGGAATTGTTGGTGATCATTTGGTAGGGCCTTTTTTTCTACCTCGACGCCTAAATGGAGAAACCTACCTCCATTTCCTCCAGTATGACTTGCCCCAACTACTGGAAGACGTTCCCCTGGCAGTCAGGACACGAATGTGGCTTATGCACGATGGTGCACCTGCTCACTTCAGCCTTTTGGCCCGACATTACCTTGATGGAAGCTTTCCTGACAGATGGATTGGACGTGCAGGCCCAATAGCATGGCCTGCTAGATCTCCGGACTTAAACCCGTTAGACTTTTATCTTTGGGGACACTTAAAGTCACTCGTGTACAGTACACCAATTCCCAATGCTGATGTACTTCGCCAAAGGATTGTGGATGGATGCAACCAGATTCGCACAACCCCTGGAATCTTTGAACGGGTTCGTCGGTCCATGGCGCAGCGGCTTCGGAACTGCATCGAGGCAGAGGGGGGTCATTTTGAGCACCTACTATGGTAAAACGCTTACGTTTAGTTTGTTTTCCGTCGTATTTATCTTTTTGAGTTGCTTGTCACAGAATGTTCTGGAGAGGAGGTCTTTTGCAGATGCGTATTGCAGTTAATTGCAGCAGAGCCGCAAATGCAATGATACTCAGTAAAACTTTGAGTAGCCATCTTCTGTTTACTTAATGATGTTTCATTTCTCGATTGTTTTCAATCACACAGTAATGTGATACGATGTGTTTTTTCTGGTATGTACAATTTGTTTCATTAAAGTACAAGACCAAAGTAGTTACTCCTCTTCCCCCACGTTTGATCCCCCCCCCCCATAAGAAAATTACCTCTCCCTCTGATAAGTCGTGCGACCCAATACTGTATTATGAATTATGAAGTACTGAAATACCAGGTATGATATGGCACATAGCCTGAGTTTGGAATGGAAACGGTGAATCATTACGAGGTATTTAAGAACTGTTTACCCCAAACCTGGGGGGGGGGGAGCTGTAACTAAAGACTGGTGCATTTCCGGACCCATGTTTATAGGACTTTTTCTTCTTATCTTTGATCACACAGCGGACCCTCAAAATATTTGACACCAATTTCCGAACACCCTGTATATACAGGGTGAGGCAAAAGTCTGGTCCCACGCAAATAACTGCCTATATAATAGGCCTACGTTAATTCTGAAGACATATTTGTAATATAAGTCAGATATGGGGAAGCCAATGAAGATATTTTCAATGACCTTGAATACAGAATTCAAGACCATCCGTATTCTATCTTTCAAACGGCTCAAGATACAGCACAAAAGTCAATTACAAAGTTGTACGCGAGCATTAAACATGACAAACTGCGAAAACAGATCGAAAATCGGTGTGTATTTGCAATTGTTACAAGGAAAACAAAATAGCACCAAAGTCTTCCATGAATGTTTTAACTGCCATTGCAGTGAAGCTTGGGGGCTACCTCTGCAAGCGAGTGCACGTATGTGATCAGAGTCTTTCCTGAGCCAATCAATGCAAGTGAACGAGTGCAGTTCAGGCTGCAATAAAAGAAAATAACGTATGATACGGCTTAGGCCTAAAGTATTGAGCCATTATTCACAACACAGAAAGTCACGTTCGGTATGTGATTACTTTCTGATTTTACATTTACTATTTTTTTTTTCCGGCATTAAATAAATAAATAAAAATATTAGTTGCGAAGCAACAGGTCTGGCAAGGATCGGATACGATCACTAAAATTCAGCCTAAAGGTGGGACGTGGAGGATGCCAACAATAGAAAGTAAATGGCACAATTTTTTTTTTTAAAGGGGTATAAAGGGGCGACGGGGAAAACTGACCAAGCTAAAAGATATACAAAGATAAAACAACAATAAAATAAAATAAAAATAAAAAAAAAAAATAAATAAAAATATCAATACTGGACAGAAATCCGTCGTTATACAAGATCAAATAACAAAAAAGTAGCACAGATTAAAACCGAATTATGCAATCGTCAGAAATTTGGACAGGTTCAATGTATGTAGTTTTGAATGCCCCTTTGAGTGATATCCAGCCCGGTCGAAACAATCGCCAAAGCGCATTGTTGTTACGAATTCCCACACTTCATTTCCAAAGGCGAAAAAACATTTTTTCTGTGCGAAAAATCTTTGAAAAAATTCTATTTATTCGCCGTTTTTTCAAATGATTTTTTTCTTTATGGTTTCATACATTTCCCAAAACAAGAAAAATAATCGTGCCTTAGAAATAAAGTGGTTGTACGTTTTCTAGTAACAGGGGGCGTAAAGTGGGGTGTAATTTTTAGATTTGCCGGGGGGGGGGCGGTCACGCTAAACTTGTTTTGCAGCCGTTGGAAATGAAGTGTGGGTATTCGTAACAACAATGCGTTTTGGCGATTGTTTGGGACCGGGCTGGGTGTCGCGCAAAGTGGCATTAGTTCCGGAAAAACATAATAAATCTAAAATCAGAAAATCATACACATACCGAACGTGACTTTCTGTTTTGTGAATGATGGCTCAATACTTTAGGCCTAATCCGTATCAGACGTTATTTTCTTTTATTGCAGCCTGAACTGCACTCGTTCACTTGCATTGATTGACGCAGGAAAGACTTGGATCACATACGTGCACTCGCTTGTAGAGGCAGCCCCTAAGCTTCACTGCATGGCAGTTACAGCGTTCAGGGAAGAATTTGTTGCTATTTTGTTTTCCTCGTAACTATTACAATTATGCTCCGATTTTCAATCTGTTTTTGCAGTGTGTCTTGTTTGATGGTCGTGTACAACTTTGTAATTATCTTTTGTGCTGTATATTGCGCCGTTTGAAAGATAAAATGCGGATGATCTTGAATGCTGTTTTCAAGATCATTGAAAATAGCTTTATTGGCTTCGTCATATCTGACTTTTATTACAAATATGTCTTCAGAATTAACATAGGACCCTTATAACGGCAGTTATTTGCGTGTGACCATACTTTTGCCTTACCCTGTATACTATGTATATTTTGCTTATGAGCAGACTAATTGAGGACTGGATTGGATTTTAATTATGCGAAAAATTGGTCCAGGACCATGCATCCGGCGTCTAATTTCCTACAAAGGCTATACCTAATGAGGATGAGGTTGTTTATTAGGAGCCCTGGCCTTCATCCACACGCCCCCATTACAACAACAATACACCAACGCAAGACACAACATACAATATGCACAATATAAACAATATACACTTTGCCAGTCGCCCTGTCCCTCCATGCCCGACCACTCTATACAGCCAGAACTAAGACAGTCCAGACCAACGTAATCGACGGTCGTTGGCGACCACAGGAGACAATAGAGGCAGAGGACAGAAGAGGACTGAACTGGACTGGGACACCACTAGCTCGTACATAGGAGGCAACGGCGCGTAAGCTTCTCGCTGGGTGTCCGCTATGGGAATGAGGGTTTCAAAGGGTTTAACGAGCGTTAACCACTCCTGTTCATTTGCCCGAAGCCCTAAGGCCATGTGGGAATGAGGGATCATGATTAAACAAAGAAAGCTTCAATAATGCTGGCTAATGTCCGCTAATCATTATTATTATTATTTATTTCAAGGACGGTGGCCTTCCACAGGCCATCTGCCCTACAAATCAACAACAAACCAAAGTCAAAACAACCAAACGCACTTTAACTCTAACACAATTGACCTGGCCCGAAACGACCAGTTGCCTCCAAAAAAGCCACTACTGCCTGCAAACGCCTGTCATTGCGTGACCCCGCGTGAGAGTGTCCACCCAAAAGGGCCACCACATCCAAGTTCAGCGGATAGAAACGCTCCCGAAGACCAGAAAATAGGGTGCAGTTCAACAGGAAGTGCTCCCTCGTCTCAAGATCCTCACCACACCTGCAACGCCCATCACGGCCTGACCAACCTGCCACCGACCCTCGCAGAGCCGAGTGATCCTCCCGGAAACGGGACAATAACACTGGCGTGGAAGAAGATCCAACTCTCTCTGCCGTGTGATTGAAGGTGAATGAAGAACAAACCCCTGCCGCGCTCACTACTGAACCAGGCTAATCAGCGGTACCCTGGAACAATCACCAAGAGGGCGAGCATGTTCATTCTTGGCACGGTAGCAAAGAAAAAGGGCGAGCGGCCGACAATGAGAACGGATGTGCGCTCTAACAATTAAAAAAAAACCACAATATTGCTTCAATAATGCTGACTATTAGAGCCGAGTTGAAAAGTTTCAAAGTTGGTTGAGCAACGGTGCAGAGATATGGTAAGGGGTAAATTAACGCCGGGGAAAGCGAAACCCCAGGTGGTCGAACCTTGGGGGTTTTGAGGAAAACCCCGGGGATTTCTAAAAGTCAAAAGTGGTGAGATATGCTCTTGTGCAAGTCTAGGGGATGGAACCTCTGGGGTTTTGGTTAAAACACTCTCGGATGTCAATCAAACTACCCAAGATTTACTCTAGAGTAACCTAAGCGGAAGTTCATGTGATATTCTCCGTCAAAACAAAGTTTATGAAGCACTGGAATAGCATTGACTATGTAATCCTACATGCTAATTTTTGTGTGGTAAAGGCAGCAATAAAAATTTTTGTTGTTGTCCTTCAACTTAGCACATTTTTCTGTCAAGCCTCGCGTCATTTCTACTGAAGAGCGTTGTATCGGGTTATGCTGGGTCATTCAAGTTAGGTTTCGATTGGGTCAGCCAGTCAAAGGATCTGAGCATCTGAATTTTGTTTTGTCCTAATTGTTGCATTTGTTTGAAGCATGACAGTATAAAGCAACGGATTCACAACATAGAAACAATACCGTAATTACAGGTTTACTTTTATGTATTTTATAAAAAACAGTGATACCAATTCAAAAAAGTTGAAGCGTAGACAGCAAAATGTAATGCGCAACTTCTAAATTAAGTAAACCTATAGAAAAACCTAATGTGTCGTAGTACTAACATAACTTTTTAAGTGACACAAATTTTAAGTGACACCTCTTTCTGAGGTTCAGCTCCAACGTCACTTTATACTTACGTCGTTTCTTTTATTGTTTCACTAATTTAAAAGAATAAAAGTAACGCTTATGTGAACATCCAGGAAACAGGCTTCACTTAAAACCTGTGTTAGTACCACAGCTTACTCAGTTTTTTCTGGTGGCACTGATTTTAGGGATTTTATATGGAATGTTAGATCCTGCTGTCTAGGCGTTAACTCTTAAAATTTTTGTGTCTAAAGCAAATTGTTAGGCGTAAGTTGTGTAAAACACTGGCATCAATCAATGTACAATGGAATATGATACAATGTGATAAATCTGTTTTCCTGTATAGTAATGAAAGAATACAAGTTAATTATTCAGAACACAAAAAATACGTCAAGTCGACTCAAATTACAACGACTTGAACTCATGCCGCTTTAGGACAAAGGTGGATGCATGGGCATTCAAGTTGGGGTGAGTTAGAACGACAATGGGTACATGGTAGTTTCTATGAAGGTGATATAGCATCAACCAAAACCCATCCCTGTCAGCTCCCATCCCTGTCAGGTCCCATTCAGGTAGCTGGGCTTTTTGTCTTCTGGCGCGCGCTCTTTTCAACCAATAATAGCAAAGCTGTCCTAAGAGCGACGTTGAAAAGCGATGTTAGTTGGTCATATGGAGGTTCTTAAAGTGCTTCAACCCCTTATGTTGATGAGGTGGTTTGAGATGAAGCGACTTGAAAGTGGTTTTAGATGGTTATATGGACGTTCCTAAATACGAGCTGAATCGATGTAACTTAAGTCGTCTTGAACTAACGCGATGAACGAACGTCTCTGTATACCTCTGACAATGTCAAAAAAAAAACAAGATGGTCTGAAAAGACATAACTGTTGCATACAACTCGATTGAAAATGTTTGTGGATTCATAGGAAATCATTTGACACTTCCGTTCAACTATTGTTTTCTGGTAACCTATGAATCATAATGAACATTTTACCCTGCCCCTGCCTTGGGTAGAATTTCACCTCAACTTTTGGAGAGTATCTACCTCTGGGTTTTACCCCGATGCATAGCGCACCACATCATTTTCCCCTGGGATATTTGGGAGGTGGAATACTTTCCCCTGGGGTTTCTACTCTATACTTCCCCGGGGGTTCAGCACAATATCCCCGGGGTTCGACCACCTCGACTTTTCTCTCCCCTTCTGTTTTCCCCCTGACCATAGCTCACCTTTTTGCAACCGGAGGGTTTTTTTTTTACCCAGGGAAAACGAAAACCCCGGACCATATCTCTCCACAGTCAATGCACGATCGTTACGGCGAGCTTTTCATGCGCTTGGTATCAAAACGGAGAAATAGGAAATTCAGCCACAATGCGTTGCCCTCCACTAAAAAGTTATTTACTTCCTTACGAAACAAAACACCAGGGATTCCAAAGGAGGGGAAGCAGGGCTGTGGGTGGGGAGGGTTTCAAACCAAATAATGGGAGAATAGGCGGAGTGGGTGCAGGGAGAGTGGGAGGGGACAGAGTGTACCGGGGGGGGGGGCTGCAGGGGGGTATCTGACAACAATGGGGAATGTGGGGAGAGAGGGATGAATGGGGGCTCCAAGAGGGGAGGGTTCGCTGTTTGCTTTAATTTCATGCTCCCCAATAAAGTATTTTGCTCACACATGCGGGAATCAGCTATAGACCGGCGTATGTTACGCCGGGGAACAGCTAGTATAACATATTTGGCTTGTGTGGATGCAATGTTTAGGATCGGACCATACCATGGATCATAACTAGCAAATTCATCATGCACTATAATGGACGATGCCGAGCAGATTCATTCGAGGCACGGTAGCAAAAAAAAGGGCGAGCGGCCGACATTGTGAACGGATGTGCTCTGTAACAATCATTGCTGAAGTAATGCTGGCTGTTAGAGCAGAGTTTA
This sequence comes from Lithobius niger, assembly GCA_023313725.1. Taxonomy (NCBI): domain Eukaryota; kingdom Metazoa; phylum Arthropoda; class Chilopoda; order Lithobiomorpha; family Lithobiidae; genus Lithobius; species Lithobius niger. The sequence goes on from JAHWFP010080883.1 coordinate 10,933, forward strand.
ATAAGTTCAAAGTTGGTTAAGTGACAATCACTGCAGACACGATCGTTGTTGCTGGCTTATCGCACTTGGTATCGAAACGGATAAATAGGCAATCCAGCCACATTGAGAATAAGAGTGGCGCCCTCCATTGAAAACGCTATTTACTTTCCTAAGAAAACCAACCACCAGGGGATTCAATGGAGGAGGGCAGGAATGGGGGGGGGGGGAAGGGCTGGTACTCACACCACACAATGGCGGGAATACTGGGGGGGGGGGCCTTCAATTCAAATAAAATGTTTAAATTTATGCTGCCAAATAAAAGTTTTTCGTTCTGCTAGTATGTATAGGGGCTAGACTGTGATTCTGTTTGTAATTTATTGTAATCTACCAACCTATGAACAAAGACCGTCATTATGGTGTCGAAATTTACGAATATGAGCGCAAATATATTGCAAGGAAAAATTGCTAGCCTATAGGTTTTTTCGTCAATTTCCTTCTAAGTTTCATTTCTTTATGAAGTTCTAGTTAGCTTGGGTATAATTACTAGACACACGATTTATAATGAAGTCATGCTAGTAAGCAGGTCTAAAAAAAAAACATCAACGCTGACGCGCGTTGGTTATCTAAGTCAGCAGGCCTGTTGGTCTAAGGTTATGATTTTTGCTTAGGGTTCGAGAGGTCCCGGGGTTAAAATCTCGGACAGGCCCGTGTTTTTTTCTTCTTTTTTTTTCCAGTTTTGTGTGTATTTGTAATTCGTCGGATTGGGTTTAATTGCTTCAAAATATTGCTTACGTTGAGGACGTCACGGCAGTTAGTAGATCTAAACATGTCTTAGGTTATCTTACAAGTATAGTCAGCTGGCCTGTTGGTCTAGGGGTACGATTCGCGCTTCGGGGCGAGCGGTCCCGGATTCAAATTCTGGACAGGCCCGTGTTTATAATTTTATTTATTGTGTATTTGCCTTTCGTTTCAAAATATCTAGGAATGTTCACTTCATGATTTTTTTTATGTGTGAATGTAGAGAAAAAACTGTCTTGTAAGGTGTTTAGTTCATGTCGGGAAGTTGCAGATGTTACTGGCTTGAAGCTGAAAAGTCCGGCGGCTGGACACCTTAATCCGTGTGGCTATAGGGCAGTGACACGACGTAGTATTATTGTGTATAACTCTATGGTGGAGCCAGTAACTGGGTTAGCTGCAAGGAGCACTGGAGGGAGAAAGGAAGATCGTCTTAGTGAAGCCAATGCTATTAGACTGGATTTCTGAAGCCTATAACGCGCGATTTTTGTTGTTGGAGAAAACCACGTTCTTTTAAGCCTAAGAAAAACGCTCTCAAAGCACTGTCTTGACTAGAAGTGCCGTTTTTTCCGTTACATTTAAATCTAGTGCACCTTGTAGCTATTACCTCCAAATGGTGGCTCGTAGCCAATATGACGTCACTTGACGCTGCTCTATACACTGAAGTCCAAGGATCTTAGTTAGGATTACTAAGTGACGTGCTCTTTAAGTGAATAGATAAACATGATGGAGTAGAGCGTGACGGTCCTGACGGGCCTCTCCAATGATGTAAGGGGTTGGTGTACCAGCCCACACAAAAAAACCTAAAATTAGAGATCACGGTGAACCGTAAGACTGTACGCTATTTAGCTGTGCCAAGGATGAATACCAGGTTGAAAGTCCAAAGATATTCCTTCATGAGGTTGAATCATAAGTCGCTTTTGCGTATCTCTCTCTCTCCTCCTTCCTGCTTTTAAGGTGCTTTACAGGAAAGGTATTCGTCTGGTAAGGGGAAGCAATTTTCGCTGGACATTTCTTCGTAATCAAAGTGGACACTGCTACGCTCTATCCTTTAACCATACCATTGGCCAGTTGCGACTTGCTTCTAAACACTGTTCATCCAAGTCAGGCCTAAAATGGAACCATAAGATAATTTTTCCGAACATGAAGGGTGAAGCACAGTCGTGATGCAGTCGTGAAGCACAGTTTATCCAACAACCATAACATATTAATCACAGAAACTCAGTTAATTTACCATGAACTAGTTGAAAAATTATAGTGTCCGCGGCCTATCTTGAGTTCGGTGCAGAAGGAACACAGATAATCGATTGTACGTTTTTAGTAGCAGAGTGCCTTGCTGATATCCAAGATGGTTACAAAATCGATGGCGGCCGTCGACTAAAGCCGCCTCCTCCAGGAAGACGTAGCCGCTCATAAAATGCTTGCAGGACTCAAGATCCGCCGCGCGCACAATAAGACTCAATTTAGAGGCACACACAATTGCCATCATTACAATAATGGCAATAACACCATTAAAAAATTCCCAGTGATGACTGGTTGGGAAAACTTGTTCGAGAAATGACCAGTAAATTAAATTTGAGTGGACTGTGTTGTATGACGTCATTTCCAATATGGCGACGTTTTAAGTCATGGATAGTGGGGTTCTGCCAATTCTTGTTTTTTAATATTTTTTAATGCTTTTCTTTGCAAGTATTTATCCTTTTTTTTATTTCTTCAAAATGTGGTTTGCTATCGTTCTCATTGTGTTTTTGTTTTGTTTGCCGAGTGACCAAGACACAAAAGTGTTGAAATGTTGAAAATTTAAATTGTTGTTGCTGATTATATCCCGAGTGTTTTTTTTTTTTTGTTCAAGCCCACTCAGTGGGTTACTATACACTGGATGCCTAAAGTCGGTTGGGAAACAATACGGCGACCGAGTTCAACAAGATAGACGTTACAACACGTCTTTTTCACTCGAAAAGTGGAAGGAGAAAAAAAAAAGAAGCGTGAAAAGGAGAGAGAGGAGAGATGTAATACCGATTAAATGACCTCGTTGTACAGCAGGACAACAACAGAAAAACTGCGTCTAGCAATAAATTGGCAAATCAGTTCACAATGTGCATTGAAGGAGTAGAACTCATAGCAAGGGGCGAAAACAATAAACGGTGCGGGTGACAAAGTAGCAGCAACAGTAGACTCGTATAAGACGGCATTTACATGCTTCGGCTGAAGGCTTAAAGAGACATTGTTCGACGGCTATCACTCCTAGTTTAATTATTTATTGAGCTTAATCGGTCTGATGCACCATACGCTCATGCCTAACCTATTTACTTGCTACCTTACAACCTAACACAGAAAGACTCCAGCAAACACAGATAACAAAGAAACCAGTGCAGAGGAGAGGCGCAACAATAGAGTTACAAACGCCAACTTCTTCAATCAAAGACAACAGTGATGAGAATTAAAGCTCCTATCACCATGGAAGTGAAAGGGAGTCGGAAGCGTGACAGATGTACAGGACTGAGGACACGCCCAAGGCGCATGGGAAATATATCCACATTCCACAGTTCAACAGTACTCCCAGCTTGTAAAGCGCACAAGTAAGTTTTTATGGATTCATGATTCCTATGTAAAAAATTTCAACATGTTAAATGTAATATTTAAATTCTGGTTCCTCTTGTGTTGGGACATTTTTATATCAAGATTACCAACCGTTTTTATAGGTATATTCTCCAGCTTGAGGTACATTTTTTTAGAAGAAAAAATAACAAGATATAAGTTACGGTCAAAAAACTGCTGGCATTCTTTCATATACGCTCATGCTCGGTTTAAACGCATCAAATGAAAGTATGGGCAGTGTGGAGATGTTGTCAGATGAGGTAACGACCAGACTCATTCAGACTTCACGCACAGTAACAATAAATAGCTTTTAATTTTCGACCATGCATAATCATGCACGTAATGATAGAGTAAAAAATACCTACGTTCCCATTTCTTCCAGACATGACAGCTGTCACAGTAATTTCCTGATCTTGTTTCAAGTTTGGGAAAAAAAATTAATTAAAATTCGGGACAAAATAGGTAAAAAAAAAGCAGGGCCCCGCCCGAGATTTGCACCGTGGAACTGTCGCACCCAAAACGAGAATCATACCCCTAGACCAACGAGCCAAACGGAGTTCGGCTTTATGGTAAAATATTAAATTCGAAAGTATTTCGTGTTCCACGATACAAGCAACTGAGCGACGTCACATATGCATACATCAACTTTCCGTCGCCTAATTTCCGAGCGACTACATGTCAAGTTAGGCTCTTCGTGCCAATACCACGTTGCTGATGTAAAGATGGCGGGGGTGTAGTCAATAGTCATAAAAGCATCAACGGTAGAAGGGCCAACCATCAGGAAATGTAAACGTCATTGCAGCGAGAACACACGCCATAACAGCTAACCGAAATCAATTCTGGGGATCACTCTAGAGTTTCAAAGTTTGACGTTTAACATTGAAGTTCATTCTGAGGCTTACGTGTAAAAACCACGATCACGGCCGTTATGTAAGCCTCAGCTGGAACTTCCCCGTTAAACGTCAAACTTTGAAACCCTATGGTTTCCTCCAGAATTGACACAGACCAACGAAATTCAGTATTCGGGTCGTATAATAACTATTTCACAGTATGAAATTTTAATGATTGTAACACGCTATTTTCGAATAGCAGGGCGCACCTTGTGTGAACGCACGTGGTGCACTTTGCAGTTACATAAGCTGCTTGGCGTCCTGTCAACTTCCGTCTACACAGGAACTTGGCCGAACGCCAACAGCCGGGAACGAGGCTACTCTATTGTTCAAACCAGTTAGAGCCGGCTCCAACCTGTTAGCGGTTACGCAACGTAAGGCCTCAGGCTACTTCTATTGTTCTGGCCCGCGTATAAATACGAGGGCCTGGACCATGGGAAGCCATTTTGGTGTGGGGCAGGCAGCTCGAAAGGTTGTCTCCCTGCAGTCAGCTCAGGATAAGACCAAGCTCCTAAACTTGTGTTTTATGCCTAATATGTGTTCTCAGTGCATAGTCCCCTAGCTATGCAGTAAGGAGTAAATTGGGTTTGAGATTATTCTTGACTTCAATCGTCTACTCCCTGAGTACGTCACATGATGACAACAATCGAACCGTTTGGCACCAGAGAACCGCTACTTGTTGTTGTTGGGGTTGTTGTTCTTTTTGCTGGGACGTTTTGCCCTCACCTGGAGATCGAACCAATGAACCGATTTTAAATTTTTACAGCTGAAAACGTAGTTATGAACAAGGCCTAGGGTCCCTTTAACTCTATGTTAATGTGACTTCAATATTCTAGTTATCGCTGTGCTTCTTGTTGGGGAAATGTGACTCACACCTAGAGATCAAGTCAATGAACCATTTTCAGTTCTTATATTTTGAAATGAACGTATTAACACGAAAATTCCAGGATCTTTTGAACGCTACTTTAATGTGACTACTATATTCCTGCTGCTGTTGTTATTCTTTTTGCTGGGGAAATTTTCTCTTACAAAGAGATCGAATAAACGAAACGATTTTCAACTTTTACAGCTTAAAATGTAGGTAAGGACAAGGCCAAGGCCTTTTGAACTCCATTTTAAGCGACTACAATATTGTTGTTGTTGTTGTTGTTGTTGTTGTTGTTTTTGTTGTTGTTTTTGTTGTTGTTTTCCTACTTGTAGGGGAAATTTTTCTCTCAGTTAAGTGTTTACCTAGTTAACAGAATTTCAGACTTTTGAGAGCTATTTTAATGTGACTACAACAAGCTGTCAACACATAGGCTACAGCTTAGCCGAGGAAGCGTGTCAGGCTGTACTACGTATGCGTGTTCATGAAGGTTGGCTTGTCATAATTCTTGTTACCTGAAAGGAGAGTTTGTATTATGGTTCATTTTGTTGGAGTGAACTGTAATCCTTTTTTATTTGTGTACCTTCATAGCAGTAATTTCATGGACATGCGAGCTCTGATGCTTTTTTCTAAACGGTAAAGCCGTTTTTTGTTCAGTTAATTTGCCGGCGTTTTCGCTTTCTTTTAGTCTTCTGTACGCCGTAACCGGCGAGAAGACTATTGCAACGACTTTGTCCGTCCGTCCGTCTGTCCGTCGCTTTTTTAAACTTCGCAACAGTACCAGATATTGACGACCATTGTTTACAACGTCCATTGTTTAATAGACTGCTTCGACGCGTCCATTGTTTACAACGTCCATTGTTTAATAGACTGCTTGAACCCTTTTTTGAACGGTAAAATGAAAGAATTCCGCAACGGTTGAAGGGCGGAATGAAAGAAATGCAAAATGGCAGCAGATGTGGATGGACTCCTCCAAAATTTGTGGAAGAGAAAGCTGCTGACGAATAGTGAGATCAACCTGGGGGTTGTGACGGAGGAGGTATTCGTGCAAGTAATGGCTGAGGCACGGAAACGAGGAATCAGTGAGAATAGGGTACGAGAGTTTGGAGTAGACACGAAGATGAAGGTCCGGAGAAAGCAAGATGGTGGAGGCAATGAGATGGCAGTGAAGGAGAGACGAGACGGAGATTCAGACAGAGAAGCAGCAGTACGGGCTGTGAGGCTCTTCAGTGCTGCAGTGACAGGGCAGGCGGCCTGGAAAGATAATGATACTGGAAGAGGGGAAGAGGAGAGGGCAGAAGCAGAAGAAGATGTGGTTGACCAGGGACAATTCAAGAGTTTGCAGGCCCTCAAGAGATTATATGGAGGGGGTCTTGCCAATGTCCGCATGCCAAGGTCCGTGGTCATAGTGTGTGCGTTAGCGGGGCGACCGTATCCCACCACTCAGATTTTTTTGGCTGTAGCTGACGTTGTGGGGGCAGAGGAAATTGTTGGTGCTGGGACGCTTCGTGCTGGGCACGTATTTGAAGTGGAAGTTCGGACCATGGCGGCCAAGCAGAGGCTGCTGCAAGCCAAACTCTCAATTAATGGGCATCCTGTTGAGCTCTTTGACCTGCATGAGCAGACGATTCAAGCGCGCCTGCTTTGGCTGCCCAGGGGCATCACGGCGCAGGAAGTGGCAGTTGGGTTTGCGCGGATTGCTACACTAGAGCGTCATGCATTTGAGAGTCTTACTATCCGAGGGAGGGCAGTGTGTGAAACGACAACTCGCATTGTGACACTGCGCCTGCGAGACGGAGTCACAATTGAAGATGTACCCGATGTCGTCACAATCAAGGGTATTCAAACTCTTGTCTTGGTAAAAGATCGCGCGCCTCAGTGCTTGAGGTGTCACATGAGAGGACATTATCGTCGCGCGTGCGCGAGCCGCACGTGCGAAATTTATAAGATTTGGTGCGACCCAAGGCACCTATGTCCGCACCTACAAGCAGCGGAGAGAGATAGAATGGTGCAGCAGATGTCGCAAAACGTTCAGCGAGAGTTCCCGAGGCGGTTGCAGGAAAGTAAGGAGTCGCGCGACAAGCAGCAAGTGCAACAGCCACTGGCTGCGCAGCAGCAGCAACAACAACAACGCAGTGGTGGGCAGGTGAACCTGGGCCTGCCTACCATGAGTACGAGCGCCCCATGCCTTTCAGCAGCACTAGAAAAGGCCGAAGGACGGGAATTGAATTCAAGTGATCAAAGTGGAATTTTTGCGGCTTCTGGGTGTGTGCAGTTAGACAAAGATAGAGTGGCACATGATGAACAAAATCAAGAGAGTGACGGGCCGTGGATCACTCCACCAGCAAAAAGGAAGAGGAAGCGGAAAAAGGGGACTGGATCTCCCGTGCCAGTGATTACGCAAATTGCAGATTTCTCGGGAAACGCCACTATGGCAGAAGAAGATGAAGAAGTGGGTCGTGGAGATGAGGGAGTAATGCACATCGATCCAGCTGAGGTTGTAGTTGAAAGTGAAGTGCAAGAGGAGGGCGACCATGAGTATGCGTCCATCACAAGTGAGGTTGAGGGTCAGCTGTCAAATGAGGCCCAGATTACACAAATACAAAACAGCCAGATTATTTTAAGTTGTGGTGAGTTTGAGGGAACAGGAGATGCGGGGGGAGTAGGTTAGGTGAGGTGGGAAGCCTGTACCAAGATTCGCATCATTAACACGTTTTAAAATTGCATCTTGGAATGCTAGGGGAATCCAACGAAAATTAGGTGAGGTGGAGCTTCTCTTGAAACATGTGGACATTCTGGGCATCCAGGAAGTCAACAACATGCAGGGATTTGATGCGTTCATCTGGGAGGCAGATTTTGTGCTCTCGAGTTCAAAGGTAGGCGTTTTCATAAGATGGTCTGTTCCATACTGTGTTGTGCAGATTGCATTTCAGGTGGTGGGCGTTGATGCCGTAGCAATAAAAGTGTATATGGGTGGGGAATGGGTTACGATTGTTTTTGTCCACATCATGGGTCATCCGTCAGTGAATGAGTCGACACGCTGGCTTGCGCAGTTTGCGACTCCAGTTGTAGTTGGTGGGGACTTTAACAGCCATCACTACGACTGGGGTTCGCTGCGGACTGATGCACGTGGCTGTAGGTTAGCGGAAGCGATTCGGCGTCAGAATTTCGTAGTTATGCAAGATGGCACGCCAACATTTGTGCGGTGGCCGCAAGAGGCTGTTCATGAATCAGTGTTAGATTTTTTCGTGTGTTCGCGTTCAATTGCAGACCAATTTGTACTTGAGGTCTCAGATGACTTGCGTGGAAGTGACCACTTCCCGGTTGCTCTGTGTCCGTGCAAGCAAAGAGTTCTTGAATCTCAATTAGGTAGGAATCCAAGACGACCAGTAGTAGATAATGGCATTTTTGGTAAGTGGATTGGTGAGCGGCCATTGCAAAATCAGCATCGCATTTTGTGTGATGCGAATCGTCCACGATGGTGGACGAACCGGTGCACTGTAGCGGTTAGAGATAAACGTAGGGCGTACCGGCAGTGGAAACGGGCACCGACTGAAGAGTTATGGTTTGTATATCGCGGTGTGTCTGATGAAACACACTTTATACTGAGAGAGGAGAAGGAGTTGTTCAGTGAGCGTTTGTGTGAGAAAGTCGCGGGCATGGGTTCGCTTCTGCAAGCGTGGAAAGCTGTTGGTCGGTGCGGGAGTAAGACGGTGCAAACGTGGGTGTATAGCATGATGGCGACTATGGGCAACCGGGAAGTGCTGCGTGGTGTGAAAATGGCAGACGCATTTAATGCGAGATTCGCGAGCGTGTACAACCTTGCTGATGGTATTTCTCCCCCATCATCTACTACCGGTCCGATTACGGCTGTAGGAGATATGCAGTGGGAGTTCTCAGAATTCCGGGCGTCGTTAGCGTGTTGTAAGACGTCCAGTGCAGTAGGCATTGATGGTGTTAGTTATGATGCTTTGCGTTGTCGACCTGCTGCTGAACAGAGAACCCTTCTGGCTTTGTTCCAGCAAGTCTTTGACAGTAGGTCTGTGCCACCGGCTTGGTTATTCACCATTTTAGTCCCAGTGCACAAACCTGGTAGTAACAGGTCGGATATGATGAACTACAGGCCAATTGCGTTATTATCGTGCATCCGGAAAATATATGAGCGAATGGTTATCAGAAGGCTGAGTTGGCACATGGAGTACTACGAGTGTTTGGCTGGTGTGCAGTTCGGGTATCGCCCGAGTCGTAGTGCTCAGGACGCCATTTTGTTTCTGCTTTCCAGCATTCGTGAGGCGTGGGCGCAGGGAAAGGTTGTCTTGGCTGTCTTTTTAGACATCAAGGCAGCCTATGATACTGTCTCTATCGCATGGGTCAAGGCCTCTCTGATTAATATGGGAGTGAGTGAGCGACTCGTTAACACGATTGTGGCCCTCCTTGATACGCGCGTCTTTGTAACTAGGGTTAATGGAAGCTGGTCTTCTGAGGCAACAACTAGCAGAGGGCTCCCACAAGGGAGCTGTCTGAGCCCGACATTGTTTGCGGTTGCGATAAACGAAGTGCTAGTGGAGATTGGGTTGTCTGCGAACATTATGTGTTATGCAGATGATGTCGCGGTATGGTTTGTGGGGGATGTGCTCAGCCTTTTAGTAGAACAGGCGCAGAAGACCTTAGTAGATGTACAGCGCCTTCTTAGCGTGAGAGGCTTGTTGTTAGCCCCGGCTAAGACTGAAGCTGTGGTGTTTACAAGGTACACTGGAGCCGTCCTGGATAGGGCGCAGTTAAAGATTGGAGACCAGGTTGTCACTCCGAAGAGAAGTGTAAAATACCTTGGTGTGGTGCTAGATGCTGCCCTGGATTGGTCGCTTGATGTTGCAAGGGTGAGAGATAAACTTTTAGCAAGGGCGGCGGTGTTGCGTGCTCTGTGTAGTGGGAAAAGTGTTACACGTGGGGCATTACTCGCGACGTACAGAACATTCGTTCGATCGACGATGGATTAACATCTTCCGTTCCTAGCAAATACGCCCAGGCACTTGAAAGCTCTCCAAGTGGTTGTCAATGAATGTCTACGAACAGTTACGGGGTGTATTGCCTCTACTCCGGTGCAGGCACTGTGTGTAGAATGCGGGGAGCTACCGGTTGAACTCCGGGCACGGGAGCTTCTTGTTACTCTATGTTTGCGCAATTTGAGCCGTGGTGAGAGAGATCCTGTGGGGAGGATTTTGGCGGATTATGGGAAGTTGTGCGAGAAGGCTAGAAGTGTCCTAGGAGAGGCTGGTGCTGGTGTCTCTCTGCTTCACCAGATCTCTGGAGGTGCTCCGTTGGTGGCCTGTGCGCGAGCACTCAGCCCGTGGAGTTGGTGTACCGATGTTGAGCGGGTCTTTGAGCTGAGTGGCACGGAATGCGATGTTTTCTGTGATGCTTCGTATCGTGCAAGTGAACGGAGTGGTGGACTCGGTGTAATTATTCCGTCACTGAAGGTCACGGTGCAGCGCCATGTGACAGCTGCGACATCGAGCATGCTTTGCGAGCTACTGGCTATCTCAGTCGCGCTTGATGTAGCAGTCGAGCTGCGGCTGCCATCATTTACGCTTTACACAGACTCACTAGCCAGCTATGGGCTCTTGCGAAAGTTGTGCGAAACACTCAGTGTGACGGATCCTTTGCTTTATACTATCCTTTGGAAGTTCTGGGTGGCGACACGCAGTAGCAATGTTGTGTTCAGGTGGATAAAAGGCCACAGTGACAATCAAGGCAATGTCCAAGCAGATGGACTGGCTCGTGAGGCGGTGAGAGGGCAGTGCTTGCCAGTGGTCCCGGTGTTGTCGGCGCGGATACAGCGCACTGCCATTAGGCAATGGGCTCTGGCTAAGTGGCAAAGTGAATGGGAGGGATCGGATGGAGCCAGAGGCTTTTATGCATTACATCCGGTGTGTGCAGTCAAGTCCCTGTTGGATAGGTTGTCGTACCGGGATGCGAAGGTCCTGTCTCGACTTAGAATAGGGCATACTTTACTTCGCTCCCACAGATTTAGGTTTGGTTGGGTTGGCACGCCGGTCCGCCCAGTGTGTCTAGTTGATGAAACTCCTGATCATGTCCTCTGGCATTGCAGGAAGTATGTCGCAGCAAGGGTGTTGTTGGCTCCCTGGTTGCGAACAATGTCCACGACGCAGGAATTACTATCAGTAGAGGGTGGTGACCGACCATATATTCGGCTGAAGATGGTCGCGAAATTTTGTCGTGTAGCGGGGATTGATGTGTAGCAGGGATTTGTGCGCTCCTTTTCCCTCGGGCTTCTTTGCAACGTACACGGTGATGGTTTGAAGGTCACCAATGTAGCAGAGATGACAGGCTGTGTGGTGCTGCAGTGATGCTGGTATGGGATAGAAGAGGAGTGACTAGGTGCCAATGATGAAGTCCGGACCTTTCCCATATGAAGTCTGTGCTTTCTGTGCTGGTATAGTGAGGCTTGCTGGAACTTTCCCTAAATGGGAGAGAGAAGGCAAGCCGCTCCAGGATGTGCAGTGCCATGGTGGTTGTGACGAGTGTGCAGTGTTTCAAGCGTAGTGTGGTGTAATGCAGTGTGCTGCAGTGTAGTGCGGTGTATAGTCCAGTGCAGTGTGAAGTGTAAGATGTGAATAGGGATATAATGCAGTGTAGTGCAGTGTAGCACAGTGTAAATTGTAGTTTAGTGTAGTGTAGTGTGCAGTGTAGTGTAGGTTGTATGTATAACCATAGATGGGGCGTACGGCTCAGGGCCATGGCTCCGAATAAATTAAGTCGACGTAACTAAATTAAATAATAACAGCAGTGTTGTAGTGCATGATAGAGGTCTGCGGCCATGCAGTGCTGGAAACACCAGTTTTCGTTAGATCCCCGAAGTTAAGCAGCATTGGGCTGGGTTGATACTTGGGTGGGTGACCGCCCGGGAATCTGGCTGTTGCAGACATAGGGCCTTAGGGCTTCGGGCAGATGACAAGGAGTGGTTAACGCTCGTCAAACCCTTTTAGAGGTCTACGCCTCAACATTGGAAGTGGAGGAACTGTACAGAAGACCGGTGCGACTATGCAGTCGTTGTAGCCGCTTGTTTATTGTCATTCTCCATCCAGTTTTGTTTGTTAAAAAAAAAAAGAGTATTAGAAATACATTTTAATATCTCCGTTCCACCCATGTCTTTGTTCCATTTCTATTATTTTATGGCAATACTCTACTGCCTTATTGTAGATTTAGCATTGTAAGTGTAACAATTTCTAACCTGTTGTATTTAAGTGTAAATAAAGGAAGATGCGCACATTGCATAGCACGTTTGGTTTAGTCACAACCGAATCTTTGAATCGGGGTTACCGTTATCTCCATACGCATTGCAGATGCCTACAATGGTGATGCTACCACACTACAGTCAGATTGATTCCTAGAAGTTGATTCTGCAGTTTTTCTACACAAGTTTTTCCCCTCTTATTTTCTGTTGTTATTGTTTTTTTCCTGGCATATACTCGAGGACTGCATCTGGAGAATACGTGCCGTCAAGTAATTCGCCGTGCTATGTCAAGATTGAGGGTTGAAAGAAGTGTGCGAGTGATATGCATTAAATGGTAGTTGGAAACTAGATGATTGGTATTAATAGGGCATGCCTAAAAAGGCTGAATGAGTGGGGTATTTAAATTATATCGCAAATAATAAAGTTAAGTAATAGATATCCGTGAAGTAGACCGGGTTATCCCGAAATAATTGATCGTCTGCGAGAAACGGAACAGTCCAAAGATCGAGGGGTGGCGAAATCG
>JAHWFP010080884.1:0-22069 GCA_023313725.1 Lithobius niger
TACAATACACTAAGCTAATATGTTTGGGCTTTTTGCCCTAAAAGAAAGGAATAAAATGTAGATACAGAAATACAGAATTTTATAATGGCGGCCATGATGAAAGTGCGATGTAGTTGGTTTTGGTCAATCTTCAAATGTAGTTTCAATGGTCTTCAAGGAAGAAAGTCCGGATTTGGGCTTCCCCAAGAGTCTTGTATTTTGACAGGCTATTAAATGTCGAAGAGTTTGTGGAAATCGGACCATTATTGCGAAAACGGCCAGATATGCCTCGGCGAGGCATTTGGTGCCTCAAGAAAAAAAATTTTCATTTTTGAAAAACAGGCGTTTTTCGCTGGCGCTCGTTTACAATTACGATTTCTTCGTGCCGATCAAGAAACCCAAAAATCACCCATTTCTACCTTCAAACATCCGATGCCTGATTATAGCACTGGCAAACTGCGGAAAGACGAACTTACAGTTTAATTTTATCAGTAACGAAGGATGGTTGGATTACGACAGATTATACGTGTACAGCAAAACTCTGTGTCAAGCGAAATACCGAGCTTTACAGTCTATATTTTTCGAAATTGAGGGAACTGTAGGGCGGGAGATAGCGAGTTTTCACGACTCTCAAAACGATTTAATTCCTCCCGAGGAGTTGGACATCAAGTTTCATAATCTCGTGGTTTTTGACGATGTTCTTTTAGACAAACAAAAAAACATAGAACGTTACTTCGCTCAAGGCCGTCATTCTAACGCCAACATTTTTTATTGCAGTCAGTTTTACACCAGAATTCCCAACAAGTGTTTAGAGATAACACCAATTTATTAATCGTATTTCCCGTGGACGATTTAAACCTGAAACATTTATACGAAAATCACGTCGGTCCGGACATGGAATTTCCGGAGTTTAAAACGTTGTGTAGATTGTGTTGGAACGATCAATACGGGTTTTTATCGATAGACAAAACGTTAAACGAGGGACGTTATAAACGTACGTTCTCGTTCGATGATAAAAACAACGAAAGAAAAAAAGGGTGACATGTAAAAGAAACGTAAAATAGTAAATCTCAATAAACGTTTACGGGAAAAATTTTTGAATCAACGTTTGGACGAACGAGATTAAGAAGAATCTTTACAAGAATTTTTTAAACCCGTCGTCAGTACTTTGAAACCTATCGTTGTTAATCCACCACCCGTAGCGAGTCCTGCGAAACCAATTGCCGGTTTTCCAACGAGAAAACGACTAAAACGCATACAAATTATTACTCCCATAAAAAAAAAACTTATAAATCCGAGGATGAAGATGATGAAGAGTGGGAAACCACGGTGAACGATACGGAGGAGTTTGAATCGCCAAAACCTTCCATCGAGCATTCAACTCCGATAGCAAGAGATCCCAATCTTTCCGAATACTCGACTCCCGCTCCTGCTACTCGAACCGAATACGCATCTATCAGCACAGGTTTGAAAGTCACCCCCACACTTTCGGCAATACAAAACAGACGTGTGTCGACGCCTCCAGAACTTCCAAATTTCCTAACTCTCACATCTTTGGATAGTCTGTTACCTGGCCAAGTCATAGGCCAAACGGCGAAATATTTCCTGATGAAATTTTTCCAAAATCCCAAAGAGACCGATCCTGTCTTCGGACTGCAATACGACATGAAAACTGGAGAAATGAGCATCGCTAATAAACCCCGTAAAATATTCGAGAATGACATAGTGGTTGGTGGTAATCAGTACGTGGGAAGACGAGGACTTTGGAGGAAAAGATTAAATACTGTAGTTTTAGTTAATTTTGAAATGTATTTAATATTCGTAGGGCGTTATTTAATTGCAGCCGCAAATAAATGGGGAAATGTAGTCAACCTTTTTATGAACACAGAGATCGTCACCGCTGTTTAGATAAAAACATTAAGTATGATGTTTACATGCATGATAAATGAAAGCATAGCAATTGGATGCTGACATTTGTGCCCCCTGAAACAAGCACTAAACTACGTGGCTTTATGCCAAAGAATTATCCAAAGGTATTTACAGTAAATACAAATTTGCGAAAAATGGCGGCTGGCGCTGCGTGCGTTACAGCGATTTTAGAACGTTTTTGTTAACGTCATTGTGAATTAACGGTAATGAAATTTCGGGATCTGTTCCCGCAGAATGAAAGCTAAAGCATTGGGCTATTAAGCAAAACAAATTTCAGCCGAATTGGTCCATTTTTCACGGAGATACAGTATTTTTAATAATGAGGCTTTTGGGCGGCCCAAGCGAGGCCTTGCGCTACGTGAGCAAAATAAAAAAAAGTGAAAAGCGAGTTTTCTTGTGGACTGCTAAGTTTTACTAGTTTTTGTGATTTTGCCGCAGGTTTAAGTTAACGCATATATTACAAGTTAATTAAAACAATAGGTTTACAAAAAAGAACTTTTGGGTGGTCCGCGCTGCCTCAGCAGGATTATCGTACACACCCTCTTGTAAATTTAAGTAAAAAAATGTACAGGTTATATTTTTTTGCAACTGTTAACTATTAAATGATACAATCTCAACATTGGATGTTCTAACCAGTTTGCCGTCCACAGAATGTTATTTTGTTTATCCAGGAAAGCATCGAAAAAAAATCTCTGCGCACTCTCCATGATCTAAGCTTGCGATAACGGTCGAAATAGGAGGTACTATGAATGCATGCGAAATCGTAAGCTCTATTTAAAGTAACAAGTTACCACTGGACTGGTTTAAGGTGTACCAGACAACTTGACAAGTGATGGTTTCTAACACTAAAGGGTTTGAGGTCGTACCCATAAATTAAAGACAAGATATAACAATGCTGGGAGGTTTTGTCGGCTTATACCCAACAACCATCTTAAACACGGTTTACCTTTCGGACCGAGAGGTGAGACAAGACATATTTTTAATTAAGGAATATGTTTCATAAAACCTAAAGAAGGAGACTTCGGGACCAAGCCACCCCGTAGAATACTCAAAATGAATATTTTAAACGGTGTCGTTCAATCTCTGAGATCATTCTCCCACAGGAGGGAGACGTTGATAATGACAGAGAGAGAAATCACTGGCACTTAAAATTTACACAATTTAGCAAAGAATTTTTTGCTCCGAGCAAAATTTTGCCTCCACCACTGGTTCAACTTTTAATTATAAGTTTTAAACGAAAATGACAACTCATAAGGTTGGCATTAACACTCAATACACCAGGTTTGTACAAACGATGTGGTCAATTAGGTTTAATTCTTTTAAAATACGTAAACAAATTATTTATGTTTAGGTTAGCTGGTCCTAGATGGAGCCACAGTTGTAGCCTTGTTTGTAGCGGCTCACAACTCACTACACTTTTAAAGAAATGTACAAGGAAAATTACTTGCTTAGGTTTCCTGTTTACAAAAAAAATAATCCTCAGTAAGAAAATTTTACAAATTACTAGCGTTAAACTTGGTGGTGTGCACAAGTTGGTAACAATAAAAAAAAAACTCCTCTTTTTAGAGAAAAAAAACTACATCAGTTTTTAGTTATCACATTTGAGTCCAATTAAGGTTTTACTTACTCACACTATGACAAAACTAATTTTAAACTTTGGGTTAGGTTAGAATTTATAACCTTCGTTTCACTGAGAACATCTATCCCAATTCAAAGATCCAGACCTGTGTTGATCAGTCACAAGTTTTCACCTTTTCTTAAGATAGAGTTCAACATCAAAACATCGGGTCCTGTTTTAAAAAAGATTTACACAAAAAAAAACTGCTTTTAAGTTTTTTCTATCTGGACAACTGAATTTACGTTAAATTAAAATCTGGTAATTTAACTTCACTGAATTCTGGATAGAAATCATATTGGGGTTTAAAGGAAGCAAGTTTATTGCTAACTTCAAGTTGAACTAATTTACTACTGTCAAGCATTAGGTTAGGGCATGTCAAATGACGTTTTGTGCACCAACTAGCAAAGCTGGATTTGTTTATTTCCGGTTTTCCGGTCACTGGTAAACACTGATTTTCGTGGCTATCAGATAAACTGCGTTTAAGTTTACTCTGAAAAGGTTGGTTTCTTAATTAAACCCGCTATGAAAATTCCGGAGTCCCGGTTTTCGCTACATTTATTGTAAGAGCTGGCCTGCGCTTACTACGGTTACTACGCTCATTCATGCATGGTTTGGAATTCCCCACTTGCTGGGAGTGGGGAGTACTGGCACGTGCCGTCGTTAGCACATCTCCGTTAAGTGAGTCACGGTTGCCTGCCGTTAAACGATCAGACTCGTTGCCGCTGCTGGCAATAAACACAGGGGATTTCAAATTACGCACTTCGGGTCTAAGCTGAGTTTTTAATTTGGTCAAAGGGACAGAATTGCACTGCAGTTGGTCATGTTTAGATTTTAGTAAATTATCCAAGTAATTAAGGGAATTTACGCCTAGAATCACGTCAAACGGGATTTTAGAAATCTCGGTAACTGCCGCTATACACTTCATTCTTACGCCCTCAGTTATAAACGATAACTGCACCTGCGGTAATCTGACTGGCTTACCACTTAGTACGGATTGGCACAATACTGTCTTCTTGAGTTTGGACCAACTTCTAGCTAGGTTAGCACTAACTAGGTTTACTACACTTCCGGAATCGCGCAAAATTTTAATGCCACGTCTTCCGATGACTCCCTTTAAAGTACCCGACTCTAAAATTTTACCTGCATCTTTACCGACGATAAAGCATGCATTTGCGGGTGCCGGAGCTTTGTTAAGTTCAGGGCATCGGTTACGAAGGTGTGATCACGAGCCACACACGTAACACGCTCTAACACTAGGTTTGTTATTAGAGTTATCATTAACATTGTTAGGGTTGGCAGAATCCCCCCCAGGGTCTTCAATCTTAACTTCGACAGAACCAGCTGGTTTAGCTGTCGCCTGGTAACCTATGTTACCACCCTTTTTAGAGTTAGAAAAGGCTTTTGAAGCCTGGCTGCCTGGCTGTGCACCTGTTTGCAATCGGCCAGTTTTCAAAGCAGCATCAGCATTGATCTGCTTGTTACGTGTCGTGAAGTCATCCGACAGTTTGGCTGCTTCCGCTAGGGACCCAGATTTAATCTGGTCCGGCAACCATTTTCTCAAGCCCACTGGGCATGATTTCATAAACTGCTCTAATAAAATCGGGTTAACCAATTTATCAAAGTCGCGGTTAACATCAGTAAGTGCTAACCATTGGGAAAACAATGTTTCCAATTCAAAAGTGTGTTCGTGGAACATTTGTTCGGAATCTTTTTCTAAAGAACGAAATTGTGACTGAACAGACTCCTTCGTCTGTACAAACCTTTCTAGTAATTTACTTTTTACTAAATCGTAATTGTGCATATCAGTGACTGGCATCTGATCACACACTTTAACCAAAAGGTCACCTAAAATTGGCTGAAGGCCGACTACCCATTCTAATTTATTTATCTTTTGAGTTAACATTGTGCGCTCAAAAAATTTTCAAAAAAGAATTAATTTCTGACTTAAGTCCCTAGTCAGAGAGTAACCGTACAGCATCAGAAATTTTCCCTGGTCTACTTCTATCAATTGGGTCTGTAGAAATAGTGACTGGATTTACATTTAAATCAGGGTTCGCAGCTCTAAGTTTGGCCAACTCTATTTGGTTTTCCGTCAGCGCCACTTCTCTTTCTAGCCTACGAAGTTCGTGCGCGTTAGCGACGTCGCTAGTCTTCGCATGCATGTCTTTTAGTTGCAGCTCGTGAGCTCTGGCTCGTTCAGCTGCTTCCCGTACCTTAGCTGCGTCTTCAAGTTTTAAAGCGTCTAATTTAAGTTGCTCGGCTTTTAAGAATTGCTCGTTTTCTTTTAAAGCCATTTCTTTTTTGGCTAAAACAGCATTATCACGCTTTTCGATAGCGCTTAACAAATTATCAGTTAATTCGTCTAGAGTGATTTTCTGGTCTTCATTGGCTATATGTAAAATTTTTAAGGCATGCTTTCTTGAGATCCTTATTTTGAAGGTGCCAAATTATTTCGTCTAACTCCTCCATGTTGGAAGATTTTTAAGGTTACCGTTAAAATTAGATTTAACTTTGTTCACTATTTAAAATGCAGCCGCAAAATAAATTCTAGTGAGTTTTTGAAAAGAGCACGCATTTAAACATTTCTCTTACAAAAAAAAACGGGAAACCATTTAGCTGCACAAGAATACACAAATAACCCCCTAGCACTCTGCTGGATAAAGTATAAATGCATAAAAATAAACACTCGGCTTGGCGGCCAAAGCATACCTATGTGCACTAACCTTTTTTCTATACGGCACAATCGCTGTGCGGTCAGTCAATCCTCCCACCGTAGATGGATTGTCCAATGATATTTGCAGTATCCTGGTTGTTGAAACTCGAACTCTGGCACTTTAGAACGTTCTTGGTTTAGAGGTTAACTTTTCTTGTACAAGTTGGAATGTCCAAATTGAGGGCTGGAGCTCCACATCCACACATGGCTGGCTTCTCCAAGGATCGGTGTAACATCTGTTTCACCTTCTGAAGGCTTGCTCAAAATCTCGTTGGTGATGATGAGGTTGCCTCTTCCCGGCTCCGGCTGGATTCAGGATTCCATTGGGCCTAGATAGTGACTGCTAGGCTGACATCTTTTTCTGCAACATTGTGACTGGTTGCGGGCATCTTGGTTTGCAGTGTAAAACGTACTGCGACATCTTCTTCATTTGAAGTAACTGGTTATGGTAGTAGGCAGAGTGGGAGGTGTGCAGGAGAGCACCAGGCGATCCCACCGCTGCCACCAGTTCTGTAGCGGCGCTGCCTGTTCTACGGGTGCTTGAGACAGAACTGCTAGT
Source organism: Lithobius niger (assembly GCA_023313725.1). NCBI lineage: Eukaryota > Metazoa > Arthropoda > Chilopoda > Lithobiomorpha > Lithobiidae > Lithobius > Lithobius niger. The sequence continues at coordinate 6,799 of JAHWFP010080884.1, forward strand.
CTAGTGTGTTTGCGGTTTCAGTCTTAACTTCAATAGTGTCCGTTTTTACTTTTGCGGAATAAAAACACTGCTCATTTCTACTCCAAGTAGGGGTAAAGATAGGCGTCCTAATCAAAGGTTACTATAAGCTAAACTAAGTTCAATGGTCGCTGCCACCAACGGTGGGACTGTTAATTTGTTTACTTTCTTAGGTTAAAAATAAGATGAGTTTTCGTTATTTAAAAACCTCAAATTAACGCTAATCACAGAGAAACAAAACGGAGTTTTAAACTCTTGGTTTTATTTTATAAATATGTTTAAATAAACACTACATGGGTAACTAGTTGAGCTTCTTTACACCAAGAAGGCTTTAAATGAAAAGCAGTACAGAATTTTACATTAAAAATTCACTAGTGAACAAATACTTTAGTTCAGCATGATTTACAATTTCGACTAGAAATAGTTGGTTTCTGTTTAAGTCAATGGAACATACATTAAATTAGAACAGCTAGGTTTAGACAAGATGCTTTATGCTAAAACCTTTCCCTCTCGAGTCGGGCTAGAATTACCAGGTTTCTACCATAAATAACGCTACGAGACCTGAAGAGTTTTGATTATTTAAGAATCAGCTTGCTTGGTGATTCTATAAATAAGAAACGAAAGTTTTTTTTAGAAAGGGAACAGACAAACCCTCACGTTATGCTGGCCTGTTGTCAGAAATGCCGATGGAAGAGTCCAACATAAATTTACAACATTAAAGTTAAAAGTAAGTTACGTTTTAAAGTTTAAAATTTAGAGGTACTTTTCCAAAAATAAAAATTAAAATAACCGCTAGTTACCTAACCACTACCGTGCCCGGCATGGCAACATTCGGACCTTCGGAATCTCCATCCCAACTGTCGTAGTGACTCGTAGCTTCAATGGCGGAGCAAGTGCTGTCGATTGTTTACCTTGCGTTTGTTAAATACTAAAAGGCTGCCGCTGCGCGGACGTTAGAGGATGCGACTTTCTATTGTTTGGCTATTGACGTCACAAGATTGACAGTAGGCGGGTCTGTTGCTGGGCAACAAGGCAAGCAAAAGTATTGGTCGTAGCAGCTACGTGATTGGTTTACTATTCAGGCCTGTGAGTGGGTGAGCAGGTGGGCCAAAGCTGAGCCCTGAGTGGCTGAAAAGAGGCAGTCAGAATCCGTTTGCACCGAAGACAATGGCAATCTCTACTGTACTAAATTCTCAAATGCATTGGATCAAGTAGAGCTATTGAAAAAAAATCGTTGGAGTGGAAGTTTTGAAAGTGAAACTTGAAATGGCTGAGTTTTGAACTCTTAATTGAAGGATGGTTTTCGTTCAACTGGATTTAATAAATTGTCAAATTAATAGAAGGTATTTTTCGTAGTTTGCAGAAGGTAAAACGAGTCACTACTGTAGGATAGGAGATCTCTGAAAAAGAAATACAAGATACACTGCTGTCCGCTAAATATTAAAGATAAAGCTAAGCCATGTTGTCCGAGTTAGGTAGGGCAAATGAAACAAATTTTATGTTAATTAATGTTGCTGTTATAAGCACTAGGGAAAAGATTAAATACTGTAGTTTTAGTTAATGCTGAAATGTATTTAATATTCGTAGGGCGTTATTTAATTGCAGCCGCAAATAAATGGGGAAATGTAGTCAACCTTTTTATGAACACAGACATCGTCACCGCTGTTTAGATAAAAACATTAAGTACGATGTTTACATGCATGATAAATGAAAGCATAGCAATTGGATGCTGACATTTGTGCCCCCTGAAACAAGTACTAAACTACGTGGCTTTATGCCAAAGAATTATCCAAAGGTATTTACAGTAAATACAAATTTGCGAAAAATGGCGGCTAGCGCTGCGTGCGTTACGGCGATTTTAGAACGTTTTTGTAACGTAATTGTGAATTAACGGTAATGAAATTTCGGGATCTGTTCCCGCAGAATAAAAGCTAAAGCATTGGGCTATTAAGCAAAACAAATTTCAGCCGAATTGGTCCATTTTTCACGGAGATACAGTATTTTTAATCATGAGGCTTTTGGGCGGCCCAAGCGAGGCCTTGCGCTACGTGAGTGAAATAAAAAAAAAGTGAAAAGCGAGTTTTCTTGCGGACTGCTTTTACAAAAGACTGAGGCTTTTGTACGGGTCAACCCTAGCGGGTCACGACGGTCACAGGAACGAAATGATAGAAATTGTATCGGAATTGGAACAACGACAGGTCATCATCGCTCGAGAAAAAAAGAACGCTTATCAGAATTTAGGTTTACGATAAAAAAAATTTGTATAATAAAAAAGAGCCAAGATGAAGTATTGCGTGAAATGTAAACGTCCACACGTAACCAGTCCGAACCTCCTACTATTATTACATCGAAAAATAACAGAAGCATGGAAGTCTACTTTTGCGAAATGTGCGGAACGAAAAGAGTTTCCTTCATCAAGTCTGGGAAAGGAATCGTAAATAAAATCGTTGACCATTTACCGGTAGAAGTACATTTACCCGGATATCAATATTGCGGACCAGGAACAAAACTAAACCAGGGATTAGCTAGAGGGGCTCCTGGAATAAATAAACTGGATGAGGCGTGTAAAGAACATGACATGGCCTACTTAAAAAGCTCAAATTTAAACGAACAGCACTTAGCCGATGAAATTCTTATATCTAAAGCTCGAAAAGTACGTAAGGATCCTTCGATCTCTTGGAGAGAAAAATTAGCCGCTGCAATCGTTAAAAAAATCATGGGGACGAAGCTCAAGTTCGGAATGGAAAGAAAAAAACGTAATGGATCAACTCGTAAACGAACTCCACAAACCGACGCGAAAACATTTTTCGAGGCGAAAAGTGATTGTGCGGAGTCTGAATACCTTACTCTAACGTTAATAAAGGATTTAACTACCTACTGACTTGCATTAACTTCATGTCCAAGTTTTCTTGGGCCATTCCCCTTAAGTCAAAATCCGGTATAGTCGTTACGGAAGCCTTCAAAAAGATACTCGAAGGAACAACACCCCCTAAAAATTTACAAGTTGATTTAGGCAGTGAATTCTACAATAAAAACTTTAAAGCGCTCCTTAAACGTCACAACATCAACATGTACTCTACCCACTCTGAGAAGAAAGCGAGCGTTGTAGAACGTTTCAACAGAACGCTGAAAACTCACATGTGGAAACGATTCACCAAGCAGGGGAACTATAGTCTGTTCCACATTATGTCTGCAGAAAACTGACTGAATGACTTCACGTTTTCTTGCACTATAAGTGCGAAACGTGTTGATATCACACTTGTAGACTCTCCACAGTTACTGTTAGAGTCTACGAGTACGATATTTACATGTTTTTGCAGTCGTTAGTGGAAGAAAACGTGGCATCATGCAGTCAGTTTTCTGAAAACATAATTTGGAACAGACTATACCAATGGATACACATTATTGATGAGTTAGTTTCACGGTACAATGACACGGTTCACTCCACAACTAAACTGAAACTGAAGGAAGTAACCAGACGTCGCGAATCGTCACTGAAAATTAACCCGAAACAATCATTGAAAAAACCCAAATTTGTCGTAGGAAATAAAGTCAGAATTTCTAAAGTTAAGAAAATTTTTGATAAAGGGTATTTACAAAATTTTACTAACGAAGTTTTCACGATCCGTAAAGTACAAGAAACTGAACCTGTTACTTATCTATTAAAAGACGAATTGAACGAACCGGTGCTCGGACGCTTCTACGAACAAGAAATTCAAAAAACTCTCGTCCCCGATTTATTTTTAGTGGAGAAAGTATTAAAACGAAAGAAAGGTACAGATGGAAAAATGTTCTACTTCATTAAGTGGAAGGGATATGATTCAAAATTTAATAGCTGGACTGATAACATTAGCAGTTTATCTTTTTTAATAATTTGTACTAGATTTTTAAGTACAACAGATCATATTAGTAGTTCGTCTGAATATTAATTTTCTTCTTTTAGCGGCGGCCATTTTCTCCAACCGAGATTTTCTCTGTTCGACAGTTTCTGTCGCAAGTTTTTTGCGAAAATCAGCAGCCATTTTCTCCAACGTAGCTTTTCTCTGTTCGACAGTTTCTATCGCACGTTTCTTACGAGCAGCCGCGGCTCTTTTCCTCTTATTTAGCCACTATTTTTTCTTCTTCGCTTCGTTTTGGTATTTCAGTGGCTGATGCTTCTTCCTCCTCATCTTTCTCCAGCGAAGCTTGCTCTTCAACTTCTTCATACTCCATCGGATCGATTATACGGTCTATAAAATCATGCGCTATACCCGTTGTATAGTGACCGTGCCCTAACGTATTTATTCCGTCATCCAACACGAATCTCTTATCGTCATAGAAGATACGGAAGATTTTGAAATTTCAACCATAGCGAGCTGATGATCCTTACTTTGAATGCTTATCCACGTGGCTTTCGACAATATTTTCGAAAATAGCACTTTTTTGTAGTTTTCGTGACGAAGACTTTTTTGGATAAACGCTTTACTAATCCCTTTAGCCTTTCTAATACTCTCTTCCCCTACTAAAACTCAGTACACTTTTGCTTTCAAGCCTACAAATTCTTTTACCGGGAAGCCAGCCGTCTCATCTTTCATTTTCCCCAGGACTTGTTTGTTTTTAATACTGTATAGACGATGCGATTGATCATAATTGCTAGTACGGATTCTATCTGACTCAATTTCCATGTCCCGGTAAAAATCTTCAGTCTCTACCTCATAGAACAGACTGTCGGTATCCGTGAAAAGTAAACGTGCTCGGTCTCCATATTTTGGACGCATGAACTCGTAGTGAAATTCATACATTGTGAGTTTCGAAAGTTCGAGGATGCAGAAACTGGAATACGTCGGTAAATCGCACTTGATGTTACGAAGTCTCAAGTTTACCTGTATGCGATTTTCGTTGAGCATCTTGAACGAATCCGCGTGTGCCAGAGTGCTGTACTTGACAGATTTTTTTTGAATTATAGGACAACTTCACGGATAAACGCCCCGATTTGTTTTCCATCGTTTTTCCAAATACCGAATTATTTTTCAGTTTGAAAAAATCTTTTTCGAACGTCGTCATTGCGAGTTGATGCTTCTCGGTGTTAAATTCTATGTAAGATTTTAGCCATTGCTTCTGACGAAATTTTAGAATTCTGTGAATACCTTTCAAAATTAAACCGAGCTTCAAGTAGAATTGTAAATTCCTGTAATGAACGACGTAGTTTTTCTTCGGGAGCACATTTGTTGTCAGTTTGGAAGTAGAAACGATCTTCTTGTTTCCTGCCATTTCTTTCATAAAGGGAGACACGAGTTTCGGCATTATTTTAAACTTTTCCGGCTCTAAAGGATAATCGTTGTGTAGCTCGGGCGGATAGTCCAAGTCCACTTCCAATATATAGCCATATTCCGAATCTTTTTCGACCGATACCAAGCTAAATTAAAGAATTTCTTTCCTCGTCAGCCAGCTGAATCAATCGTAGGGAAGGAATTCCGTCATGGCTAGCCCGTACAAGTTGTTGATATCCAAATCGACTAGATACAGACTAGGTAAATTTTCGTCGTAAGTATCTGGTAGATATTTGTTATTGGCGATCGAATGCTTTTTCGACACAAAAGTTGTTCCACCTCTGATACCAGAAGTTATAAAGTTATGCTTTCGTCCGTGCGTAAACAGTTCTAGTTCAGCTTTGGTTTTTTTCAACGCGGCTGCCCAACTAAACCCTGGTGTGGATACGTAGTACCAAGGATCTATGCCGTCATTGACCGAGCAAGCTTCCCTGAAAGTCTGAAAAATGTCGGCTAGAAGATACATGTCGATCATCTGATATACAAGATAGTAATTTTTAAAAACCTTCTACTTCCAAACTGACGTTGCGTGATCGTACTCCGTGTCTGTGATGCCTTCGCCTCGTAGAGAGGAGAAGAATGCTGCTTTAGGAGGTAATTCCTGGTCCTCAAACATATCCATAGACTGCACTTACTCGTAAGGGTAGTGGCCTTTTTGCGTCAATAAATCCAAGATTTCGTCCTTTTTCGCTTCTGGCTCGAGCCAGTCTACCGAATCGAGAGCAGTTTTTAAGATGGGGAAGGGTCGATCTTTCTTGTGGTTTTTAGCCAAAGTTTCGAGCGATGAAGATAGGAAACTATAACTGTCTAAAATCCGAAACCTTACCGAAAGGTCCTTTCCACCGAAGGAAAAGTACCGCGTAATGGTCATACTCATGAAACGCTTGGTGTTTCTAGCAAGAACGTCTACTCCCGAAGGGAAGTTTTCTGTCGCAGAAATCAGTAGATGCATATCGTAACCTTCCAAGTTATGGAAGACGACCGGGATAATATTTATTGTCCTAGCCTCCAGATTGCATTTTACGTAAGAAGCACCTCTGAACTTTCCGTGAAGTGGGACTGATCTCTCACTTTATTGGAGATGATGACTTCGTTGCAGTAGTAACAAGTATCGGTTTTCGAGAACCGAATTTCATCGTCTGCAGTCATCATCAGATGTTTCGGTCGTGAGATAATCGAGGCAAACTTTGAATTTCGCTATTCATACATTTGTAAAACTTAGAATTTTTGACTCACGATTTCATTTTCTGGACCAACAACGACGTAGCCAAAACTAGTAGGCGAATGCAAACTGACTTTAGTAGACGAACTCGAGGATGGATCGGTGCTACTAGTTTGCACGGGTCTGAGCATACATTCGAAATCTGCATAAATTACCCAAGGATGAGGATTACGTCTATCGTAGTGTAGGAATTTTAACGTGTTAGCGCCGGGTGGTAAGAAAGTGAGTACTTGCGCCCTATTCAATCTCACACATTTACTGGTGTGCTCCATCATGAATTGATCTTTACCAAAGGCAGTGAAGCAGTTACGACAGTAAAATTTCCTGTTACTTCCAACACCTCGAAATCGGAGTACCCTATCAATATCCAGGATGGCACAGTAATGAGTATTTCCTTTTTCGTTGGCTATTATTAACAGGTCAATTAGTTCTCTTTCCATATTTTTGTTCACTCTCACCGGGTGTAACCCTATCGATCCCTTGTAAGAAATTACGTTAATGGACAAATTGTTGACTCGTTCGAAGGAATCAATTTGCCGTAGACTCACGGGGAACGTCAACATGGAATGGTTTACGGTATTCAAAATGGTTCGTAATATTTAACTTCGGTTTCGTAGCACTTCATTTTAGCAGCTAAAACGGAATATAGAAAGCACTTTTCGTCAGAATTTTCCACATTCACTATAACTTCGCTTTTCTTGCGTAATGCACTCGGCAAGGGTAAGAAAGAACTAGGGCAAAAAGGATTGATTTTTGCTACTTTTACGGTTATACCCCAAACTTTTAAAAAGCGCCAACCACTACCTTTTTCTTCGAAAGTTTCGACTGACTGTTGTATTTTTTTGCAAGCACCCTCCAAGATTTCAGACACATCAGATTCATTGTAAATAGCTGTATAGAGGGACCAGAAATGGGCTCGCACGGTGTTGGAATCCCTGGTAAAATCTGCTCTAAACACACTTGAAATTTACAATTGGTCAGTTGATCCAAGCAAGCCGTGATAAGATATTTAAGCGGACAATACAGTAGATTGAGTGCTCGAGATGAATCGAGGGATGAATGGGGGGGGGGGGGGGGGGGGGGGGGCGGGGGCGCCCTCGGGAGGTCGAGTCCGAGTTCGAGTGAATTTTCCTCGTCTGATCTCACCTTATATAGGACCCTCCTCAAAAAAATTTGCTTAATTTGATGCAGTTCTGGACTTAAAACACACGGCCTCCCAGCCTTCGCGCAGTTGGGCAGGGCTATATGCGCCATATTAGAAGTTGCACATGATAGACATGGTGCATGTAGCCCTGCCCAACTGCAGCAAGGTTGGGAGGCTGTGTGTTCGAGTCCAGAACTACATCTGGACTGAATTTTCTCGAATTTTGTTTTGACACTTAACTAACTGGACTGACTGTAACGGTTATGGGTGTAAACTTACAAAAATGTAGTTTAAAAATCAAATATAACTCTCAATACATCAGAGTTTGGTTCAAAGCACTCTCCACTAATAATAACAATTGATTGTTTAAAGGTTTTTCAATATCACCTAAACTCAACGCGTCACTAAGACTAATATCCTTAATATCACACAAAACACAAACTTAGTACAAATCCAAGGAGTGATGTCATAACCGGAAGTGACGTCATAACAGGAAGTGATGTCATAGCAGGAAGTGACGTCATAACAGGAAGTGATGTCATAACAGGAAGTGACATCATACAGGAACTGATGTTATAACAGGAAGTGAGTAGTAGGAAAATGCTATTTGGCAGACTCAGAGGATAGACAGACAAGATGATCGCCCCCATGTAAACCGGAAGTGCCACCATTTTGAATGACGTCACACCCTAGCGGAACCGGAAATGCCTCCATCTTGGCCCGGAACCAGAAATGCAGACATTTTTTCTAAGATGGCCCCCAGGTTTCAGTTTCAATTTCCGAAATTATTTAAAATGCCCATAACTCGATAACCGTTGGTTCTAGAGCAAAACGGAGTAAAATTTGACCCCCATGCATGATACCTTGCTCGCACTTGGCCTCACCTATTAGTTGGCCTGGTCAAAAATTAGTTTGGTCACAGAAAAAAATAAATTGGCACAGTTCCAAAATCCGAAATATGCCCGCAACTCGGAAATCGTCGGTCCTAGAGCGAATCCGTTCGGGATTTGATTTCCTTGAGTTGTGCCCTACTTGTAGCCCAGCCCAGAAATCGGGTGCCTCGAATTTCGGCAAGTTGTCTCACCCTGATAACTTGAGAACTGTCGGCCTTAGAACGAAACGGTTCGGGATGTGGGTTCCCCAAAACTTTAAAAAAATAACAATTTGTGTCTTTAGTTCTTACGAACCATAACTAGCAACATAAAAAAAAAAGAAAATAACGCAATTATTGTTTATGTTGAACAATGATGAACAATTTTGAGCCAATCGTACCGGCCGATTTCTACCTCATTTCTACGGCTCATTTCTGTCGAAATGCTACCCGTGAGTGGATGATTGGCTAAGTTGTAGAGTGCATGTAGTAAGATGACTCTGATTTTTTTTTTTTTTTCCAGTTCGTAATTCATTTGCAATTCAAATTTGCAATTCCTGTCATCAAGTCATCCATAAATTAGTGGTCTCATGCAGTAGTAGTCCTTTGATTTAAAATGTGTTGGAGCAACTCAAATTTAAAGTACATGTAATGCAAGGCGAAGAAAAAACTTTACTCACCCCCTCCCACCGCCCCCCTGTGGGCTGGGGGTAGAATAAGCCCACCGTACCCCTGCGTGTCGTAGAAGGCGACTAAAAGGGAACCCAAGATCACTGTCTGCTAGTGTCCCAAGGGTCTGCATGGCGGAGGGTTTTTGGTCCGTCTTTAACACTAGCAACCTCAACACTACGATTTGCAAGTGCGCCTACGGTGTGTATGGCGGGCAGGTTTAACACCCGTCGCGAGCACTAGTCATAAAGAGGTGAAGGGACATCCAGACAAACCGGGCCCGGGGTGGCTGCTTAGAGGATGTTTGGCGGTTTGAATCCCCTTTTGGGTTTGATTCCGATTTGCCCATTCTGGCCACTGGGCTTTTCATCCTCATCCCCCAGCATGTTGGTCGTGTGCTGTAACCTAGTAATCCGTGGAGGCGGAGATCCTGGCTTTCGGGCTTTGGCTCCTTATTCCGGAGGACGGGTGGCCTGGGCGAGCCGGCCTAAGGTCAATCGGCTATGCCCTTTCGGGTCCAGTCGATGTAGGGAGGCGACTTGTTCTGTATCCATCTGCATCACGGACCCGAACTGTTTGGGTTATCGAGGGAGGTGGTGTGTCCGGCTTCCTTGGTGGCCTCGCCTCTCGGCATGCTTTGGCTGCCACCTCACCGAGATAGACAGCGGTGTTAGCTTCCTGGTGCAGGGCCCTGGATATGCAGCTTCCGGCCCTGCATCACCCGAGTGCCGCGCGGGGCTTTCTTTTCTGGGGAGCGCACCGCCGCGACTTCTTTTTTGCTCTCAATGGTAACTCCTTCCCCCCCCCCTCCCTCACAAAATCTTCTTCCCCCCAAAATTCTTCCCCTCCTCGCCGCACTAGCAAGCGCCAGAGGAGGGAACCTGAGATGGTTGGGCCTAGTGCCCAGTTACCAGACGTTCGTAAGAGTCGGGACCAAGTCCCGAAGTTCCTGGTGGTGACAGGCGAGGGCCGAGATGTTACACAACTCGGTCCTTTCGCTGTTCACAAAGCGCTAAAGGGGATCTGTGGTTCAGATACGAAGAGTGTCTCTCGGCTCCGTGCTGGGGGATACCTTGTGGAGGTTGCGGACGATGCTTAGGCAAAGAGGCTTTTGAAGGCGAGTGCACTGGGGTTATGCCCGGTGCGTGTGGAGCCGCATCGTACCTTGAATAGCAGTAAGGGGGTCGTGACGTGCTTTGATTTGAGGGGTCTCAGTGATGATGTCATCCTGGACGAACTCAAGTTACAAAGAGTTACGGCCGTTAGGCGTTTGACGCGAAAAGGTGACATTGGTGCTCAGCCTACTGACACTTTTTTCCTGACCTTTGATTCGCCGGTTGCACCGCAGCACATTATTGCCGGTTACCTGCGGTTGAAGGTCAGATGTTACGTACCGAACCCAATGCGGTGTTACCGCTGTCAACGCTTTGGTCATACCAGCGGTTCGTGTAAGGGTAAGCCAACCTGTGTTAAAGCCAACCTGTGTTAGCTGTGCACAGGCAGCCCATGAGGGCACTGATTGTGCTGCCCCAGAGCGGTGCGTCAACTGCGGTGGTCAGCACCAGGCCTCTTCACGGGATTGCCATGTTTATGTCGAGGAACGTCGTGTTCAGGAATTGAAGGTAAAGGACGGGCTTTCCTACTCGGAGGCCCGGAAGAAAGCCAAACTATCGGCGCCGACGATAACACGATCTTTTGCGCAAGTGTGCAGTGCGCCATTGCCTGGCCCAGTTAGTGAGTCTGCTGATTTGGCGGATTTGCGCGCTGAGCTCAGGTCTTTGACGAGGACGGTCGGCATGCTTGTTACTTTGTTGACCCAGCAACATCCATCTTTGCAGGGTCTTTTGGGTCCTTCGGACCCGGTTGCTGCCATGCCGTCGACATCTGCTCAGCCTGCAGATGCTTCTGCTCCTGTTACTGTTCCTGATGCTCTAACTGTTCCCAGGTAGGTAAGGCTTCGGCTAAGCCTCCGCCTGCCCGCAGTGCGCCACAGAAGACGTCAAAGAAGAAGGCTCCTGCTGGTAAGGCCTCAACACCACCCGTGAGGACGTTGCCACCGGGAGAGACGGTGAAACGGTCGTTGAACGGCCAGCTTGCTGAGGGGTCCATTGCGTCCCCTCAACATCGTGATACTACTCTGCCCATGGAGCAGGAAGAGATTTCCTGTTCTAATTCTCCAGAACTTTTTCCTCCTTCCAGAACTTCGTTCTGAACCTCACTCCATCTTTTGATTCGGGTGAAGATTAGATGTTTTCGGATCGCCCAGAGGAGGAGTTGAGGAGGATGATGTGATCTTAAGCCCGCCCTAATGCCCGCGCACACCATCGTTCAGTGGAACTGTCAAAGTTATCGGACCCATGCAGAAGAGCTGCGACTGCTTTTGTCGCATTGGCGACCTCTGTGCTGCTGCCTTCAGGAAACTTGCTTTAAGGCGTCGGATAATCCGGTTGTTCGGGGTTACTCTGTCTACCGTCTGGATGCCGACCCTGTGCCACGTGCACATGTTGGTGTTGCAGTGCTGGTTCAACACTCTCAGCCGCATGCCAGTGTGCCTCTGCACACTAGATTTCAGGCGGTAGCAGTTCGAGTTTCTTTCAGCTTCGATATTACTGTCTGTTCGGTTTATTTACCACCGGATGAGGTCTTTGGGGTTGGTGACCTAGAGGACCTGGTTCGCCAGCTTCCTGCCCCGTTCCTCTTGCTGGGCGACTTTAACAGCCACCACGTCCAGTGGGGAGGACCTAATACTGACAACAAGGGGAGGATCCTGGAGGAGTGGATGCGGAGGGGGTCCGTTTGCATCCTGAACGATGGAGCCTAGACACACTGTAACCTGGCCACGGGCAATTGGTCAGCGGTGGACTTAGCATTTTGCTCGCTGGCCATCCCAGTTCACTTCGCTTGGGGTATCACTGCCGATCTGCATGGAAGCGATCACCTCCCCATTGTGTTGTCCACAACACAAGGGGGTTCTGTGGCTTCCAGGCCAGCCCGGTGGGCGCTTAAACGTGCTGAATGGTCAGCTTTGCTGAGGCTGCTGTATTTCAGCGTGCGGTTGAGGACTTTTCTGATGTGGATGAACTTTCCACTCATTTCGCTGATGTGGTCCTTGCTGCTGCTAATGCTACTATCCCGCGTACGTCCACACAGCCGCGGTGGGTTCCTGTTCCATGGTGGACACCTGCTTGCGGGCAGGCCATTCAGGCCCGCCGACGAGCGTTGCGTGCATTTACAGTCAGCCCAACTACTGACAACTTTGTAGCCTTTAAGCGCTGTCGTGCCCGTGCCAGGTATGTCATCCGTGAGGCTAGACGTGCTTCGTGGGCAGCTTATGTTTCGTCGATCACGCGCTCCACGCCTTCTCAGCAGGTGTGGCGGAAGGTGCGCCAGATCTCGGGGAAGGCCATGTCTTCCCCGGTTTCACAGCTGAAGGTGGCGAATACCGTGATCTCTTCTGTGCCGGATATCGCCGACTGTCTTGCGTCTGCGTTTGCGCAGGTCTCGAGTGATAACCATTATGATCCTGGTTTCCTCAGAATAAAGCGTAGAGAAGAGGCTCACCCTCTAGACTTTCGCTCCGACGGGCTAGAGGAGTACAATTTACCGTTCACCAGGCAGGAATTTGTTTCAGCTTTGTCCAAGTCGCATGACTCCGCCCCAGGGCCTGATGATGTTCATTATCAGCTGTTGAAACATCTGCCTCTTGCCTCTCAGCAGTTCTTGCTGGAGATGTTATACCGTGTGTGGGCAGAAGGCTCTGTTCCGGCAGCGTGGAGGACAGCAGTGGTCATCCCGATTGTGAAACCGAGCAAAGACCCTACTGCTCCTTCCAGTTATCGCCCAATCGCTCTGACTAGCTGTGTCTGTAAACTTATGGAACGGATGGTCGGTGAGAGGTTGGTCTGGGTGCTGGAATCACGGGGATTCTTATCTGCGTCCCAGTGCGGCTTTCGACGGTTTCGGTCAACCATCGATCATCTGGTTGCCCTTGAATCGGATGTGAGGGAGGCTTTTCGCCTGCGTCAACATCTGGTTCAGGTTTTCTTTGACTTGGAGAAGGCGTATGATACAACGTGGCGTCATGGGATTCTCCGTAATCTCTATAACTATGGCTTGAGGGGACAGATGCCACTGTTGCTTTCTGCTTACCTCTCGGGCCGTTCTTTTCGCGTTCGTGTCGGGGTGACTCTTTCCCGCCCGTTTGGAAATGGTGTGCTTCAAGGAGGTTTTCTTTGTTTGCTATAGGGATCAACCCCATTGCTCAGCAAGCTGCTGTTCCCCAGTCATTGTTTCTCGATGACTTTGGCCTGCGCTTTCGGGCAGCTCGCATGCAGACCTGCGAGCGGCAGTTACAGCTGGCGATTAACAAAGTCCAGACCTGGGCGGTCAGTAATGGTTTCCGGTTTTCTCCGGACAAGACTGTGTGCGTCCACTTTTGCCGCCAACGAACACTGCACCCAGATCCTTGCCTGTACTTTGGACAGGCACAAATTCCTGTTGTGCCACAGGCACGTTTCCTGGGTCTGGTGTTCGATTCCAGGTTATCTTGGCTTCCACACTTGCGTCAACTTAAAGACAAGGCTTTGCGGGCGCTTAACATCTTGCGGGTCCTGTCGGGCACTTCATGGGGTGCCGATCGCACTGCCATGTTGCGCCTCTACCGAGCCCTTGTCCGCAGCAAACTTGATTATGCGTGCATGGTGTATGGTTCAGCTAGTGACTCGACTCTCTAGATGTTGGACACTGTGCATCACAGTGGCCTGCGTGTGGCGACTGGGGCATTTCGAACTTCTCCAGTGGTCAGCCTCTATGCTGAGGCCTCGGAGCCTCCTTTGACCATTCGTCGGCTACAGCTTGCCATTCAGTTTGCTGTGCGTTTGCGTGCTGTGCAATCCAGTCCTGCTTGGTCCGTGGTTTTTGGGCCAGACTTGCGAGTCGGTAGACGCAGGGTGGGTAAGGGTGATTTCCGCGATAGGCTCCAGCAGTCCTGTCAGGAGTTAGCCTTTGAAATACCCTGCGTCTTGAGGCTTGGGGGGATGCCAGTTGCCCCTTGGCTTGTCCCAAGTGGCTGTTTCATTTTCGCTCTGGTGTCCCTCCTGAAGGGTTCCACTCTACCTGCGCGGTACTTCCAGGAGTCCCGGCGGCTGTGTTCTCAGTACGCCGGTTATCAGCGCCTGTTTACTGATGGGTCGAAGTCAGACGTTGGTGTGGCCTGTGCTTGTGTGTGTAAGGGAGTAACGGTTGCACATCGCCTTCCATCAGGCTATTCTGTGTTTTCTGCAGAGCTTTTGGCTCTTGGTTTGGCGGTGGAATGGATCCTTGACCTTCAGGGCACGCATTTCATTATCTTTAGTGATTCCATGAGTGCCCTGGAGTCTTTGGCGAATTACAATCCTCGGAACCCCTTGACACAACGTGTTCAAGCTTTGCTTTCCCGCCTGCCTGGCCAGCGGAAAACCGTGCTTTTCTGCTGGATCTCGGGCCATGTTGGGATAGCAGGGAATGAGCAAGCTGATTCTGCTGCGAAAGGGTCCCTTTCTGGCCCTCTCGGTAGGGATCTCAGCCTTGTTCCCTCAGACGCCTTTCCAACTCTGCGTCTGAGGTTACACGCTTTTTGGCAAACCTTGTGGGACAGACAAGATGGTAATAAATTACGAGCTATTAAAGGCACTGTCGAGGAGTGGCGCTCGGCGTGTCGCCGCAGTCGTCGTGAGGAGGTTGTGTTGGCCCGTTTGCGCATTGGTCACACCCGACTTACTCACTGTTTCGTTTTGCGGGGGTTTGACCCTCCTGAATGTTATTGGTGTCGACGGCCACTTACGGTCCGGCACTTACTTGTTGATTGTCGCCATCTTGATGGTGTTCGCCGTCGTTTCCGTCTTCCGCATGACATTGCGCGTCAGTTGGGCGATAAGTCTGTCCTCCTGTCCGGTGTTTTTCAATTTTTGCAGGAGGTACAGATGTATGACAAGATTTAGATTCGGGGTTTGCATAACATCTCTGTAATGTGTGGTGCAGTGGCAACCCGGACCACTGCA
>JAHWFP010080885.1:0-11794 GCA_023313725.1 Lithobius niger
ACACTCTCGTGCTGAAACAAATGCTACACGACATGCCAAAATAAATCAAACACCTCAAATCATTCTCTATCACCTTCTTTCTAAAATAACAATCTGCAGGTCCGTAGCCAGCTATTTGAAGATCGGAGATTGGTGGGGTTGTAGGGCATTTTGGACCTTTACTGAATGAGAAAGGTGAGAAGTGGTGAACTTAGTTTGGTACCAAATGCCTAAAGGTGTTACCAAACTGAGATAAACTTAAAAATTTCGAGCAACAATATACTCCAATTTCTCCCAGAAGCAGAGCTGCACAATTCTGGGACTTTCCTAGCCAAAATCCAATTGATTTGGAATTGTTGAAATAATTTTCCATCACCATAGTAGTCAACTATCAGCCACGTACGGGAAAGTGGGAAAAAACGTACGTTCCTGATTACAGTTCAAGCACAAAGTGAGCAAGTACATCTGTCCACAGGCGCACCCAAGGAGACCCAAGTGCACCCCCACCAGCCCCAAAGCTGAAAGTGAAATTTGGTAAAAGTAGACGAATACGTATTACTACAGCTGAAAAATACTGAAAATTGCTTTTTGAACATTTCAAAGGTACTGAAACAGTTGAAAGTTAGTTGTTTGACAGATCTTTGAAGAACTCCCCCCCCCCCCCCCCCCTTCTCTTTCTCAAGACTCCTTAGCTGAACTTTTGGAACACCAAGTTTTTTGTTGCCCCTCTCAAATTTTCTGGGTGCACCACTGCAACTGTGTGGGCAGTACTAAGACCGATCTTGTTCTTGTGGGAGGGAGGGTGGGGGGGCTTCTAGGCAAGTGAAACTTGGAAAACTGCTGAAATGGACGAAAAACATGTGGAACTTCACAAAATGCTGCGAAAGAAGTACGCTTTACATTTTTTTAATGCAATTGTAAGGCAGTGGAGGTGTGCTCCACTCCATTGGGTTTAACTCATTGTTTCTACTATTATTTATCTATGATTGTGTGAAGAGAAAGACTTATAAAATACTAAGCAGCTCTATGCTGAATAAGTCAGTACCTTTCTAAACGAGCGAACAAAGTGCACCACTGTTAGAGACAGTTTGGCTCCAAACTTGAGGTCGCGCGTGCGCAGTAACGTTGCGTCAGCCGGCTGGTTCCTTCCGAAACGGACAGCCCAGCAAAATCAACAACCTCAACAGAGCACTCGTTACATCATACCTTTAACATGACCAGACATGGCTAATTGATTGGACCAGGCTAGGCTAATGGATGTAACCAGGTGCGATCAATGCCAAATTGCAAACCATCTCGGGGAGGTGGTTGCCAGTGGTGGCGCTTTTGAGCATGCGCGAGGTACCAGAAACAGAATCATCGCTGACGATGGCTGACGTAAGCATGCCACATCAACACAGCTATAGTAGGGAATGAACTGAACTGTCACCAACAGTGGTGCGTTTGGTTCGTTCTATTCGGTCCTTTTGGAAGGTACTCTGTGTGTCTCAAATGGAAGCACAAACTGTGAACACAATGCAATTCTTTTGCAATGCATTACATTCAGTGTAATTCTGACTGACTGAAGTGCTTTACAGAGGCTGTGTGAATACACCGATAAGACTGGAATCTTTTGACGTCCGAAACACTTCGCCACAGCTTGCAAAAAAATTAGGCTGCTGTCGGTAGAAAGTATTAAAGCTTGGTCTTGAAACTGTTGTGGTCCAGAGCATATCCAGAAAGGCTGTGGAAGTTAAGGGTTTTAGGAGGATATTAGCATCTTACATATGGATGAAGCAGTAAAGCAAATGCCGGTGCATTTGTCCAGGCAGAAAGTAAGGGAAGAATCTGGTGCATTTGTCCAGGGCAGAAGGAGAATGGGTCTTCAGTTAATGAGTACATCTAAGTCTTCATGGAGTCCGCAGATTTAATTGCGGAGGGCGGGGGGGGGGGGGTGTAAGGTGTACTGAAGTAACACATTAAGGTGGCCAAAGCGTAGGGCTGCTTATTTGGTTCCGTTACTGCCCTGTTTATTTTGTCGACCAATTGAACTAGTTTGTGGATTTTGGAAGTCCGTGAGGTCAGTTGAAGAAATGACTGGGGCAAGGAGATTGATGTCATCCAGGAAGATGTAGCTGTCTTAGGTAAAGCATTTTAATAGCTCAGTGGTGAAGAGTAGGCAAGCGAGGTCACGTCTCTGTTGGGCACACTGATGACATTACTCATGTTAGAGGGGTTGCCATTGATACTCCTGCGTTTACTCCTGTTTGTGAGGTAAGCAAGGCTTAGATAAATTTCACCAAAGGTTGTGAGCTTGGATGTTATGGGTCATGGAAGTGACTGGCTTAATGAGGTCTAAGCAGGCGGTGTCCACTTGCCACCCATCTTCGAGCCACATGCTGACAAAGTCGAGAAAAGAAATAAAGTTAATGGTAGTGGATTCACCACGAAGGCGACCATACTGGTTTTGGGGTAAAGATATTACGATGGTTGAGGAAGGTGACCATTTGCTCCTCAATTATTTTCTCCGAGCATTTGCAGAGGGTAGTGAGGCTAAGTGGTCCGTCATTGTTTGGGTCGCTACGATTGCCAGCCATATGGGTTAAAGTGAAGTTTGATGTGATCTAGATTCAATTCTTGCTCTCTCCTCCGCATCAGCACATCTGATTTCTTCGGTCTTCCTGATGTGCTGGAATTAGCAGGTTCTTGTACCGATCTTCTTGATTATCTTGACTTTCTCTGACCGTACAAAATAATCAAGAAAATCATCACAAGAACCTACAAACTCCAGCAAGACAGAAGACGTTGGATGTGCTGAGGAGGAGATAGCACACCTTGACTCTAGCTCACAGCAAACGTCACCCTAACACATAAGCTAGTAATCATAGCAACCTGAACAATGACAGATGAATTAGCCTCACTACCCTCTTTGCAAATACGTGGAGAAAATCATCGCCAAGCAAATGGTCACCATTCTCAGCCATTATAATGTTTACCCCAAAACCAGTATGGCAGCCTCTGTGGTGAATCCACTACTCACAATCTCGACTTTGTCATCAGATGGCTCGATGGTGAGTGGTAGCTGGATGCTGCGTATTTAGACCCTTCGATTCAATGAACTATACATCCAAAAGTTCACAATCTTTGGCATCATGGCATCACTTGTCAGGTATTAAGACGCCTCATTGCTCTCCTCACAGACCCTTTTACTGTATGAGGAAGTTAAGATAATCAAGAAGATCGGCACAAGAACCTACGAATTCCAGCGCATCAGAAAGACAGAAGACATCAGATGTGCTGATGAGGAGATAGCACGCCTTGACGCAGTTTGATGCTTACCCATGAGGCGCAACCTCCTCGTTACCCAGAAGATTCTCATGGGTGGGGGAGGGGGATGAGGGATCTTCTGAAGGCTACTACTGTTTGCTTTGTTTATGACTACGTTACCAGATGTAGGACGGGATGGATTTATCAGACAAGAAGTTGTCAGATGTACCTGGGGGGGGGGGGAGATTGGAGAGGGAAATGGAAAGAATCACAGTAGTTCAAACTTAAGGTGTGGAGAAAGAGTATGGAAGGGACATTGACTGTTAGAAGATACAGGAAGGAGGTAAGAGTGGGCTGAGGACTATCCGATCACTGTACAATCTGTACGTGCATGTGCAGCATCACCCAACACAGAAATGCCAACACCACCAGCCCATCTTGCCACTGTGAAAACTGGACTCGATACTCCCAATTTGAATTCAGCTGCACTGAAGTTTATTTCATTTTCAAGCGTAAATCTGACTTGATCCGAGTAGCTCAACAATTCATTACGAATCAAGTCACCAACAGGCAAGTGTGGCCACAAAATTTAACATACTGGCTGCTATTGCATCCATCTCGGAAGTCCCAGGGTGTATATGGCAGTAGAATGGCTACGTGCTACGACTCCGTACTTTGTGGTGGCCAGCTTTCCATCCCACACTTTCATGGGTGTACAAGAGTTATCAAAAAACATAAATACCCTTGATGGGCACACCCTTGATGGGCAGACATGGAGTCCAGCTTTGTACGTACTTGTTAGGCAGCTAATGGTCTCTAGTCCCGTGTAATATTACCTTGAACGTGACTCGATCGACTCAGTTTTTCCTTTCTGTTAAAAAAAAATATCACATGGTGCGTACTTGTTTTGTTCCCACTGGGGGTATGGTAGTGTTGGCCCAGAAGCCAACCAGCAGTGGACAAGGCAGTGTGAAGAAATAAGCAACATGAGGGACAAACACTCCAGTTCACCGTTGTACAATGGAATATGCAGGCTGATGACCCACTTGCAACATGTAAATGGTTTCCCTCCACTAACGGTTCCTTCTGTATTACTACCAATGACAGTATGGTACCTCCAAAGTACAGAATCCGTAAGCAAGAGCAACATCTACAGAGCGTTCCAAAAGTTTCTGATGACAACTGACGTCACCTTTTGATGCAACTTACGGCTCCATCCGAGTCGGTCGATAATCCATCCAGAGTTGGTCGATAAACTACACCTCAAAATTCAACCTCCCTTGCCTCCTGCTGCGATTGGTGAGCGCCTACAATCCCTCAGTTGTGTTCAAGGTGACGTCATGTTTTGAACGAAGAATGAAAAACATGAAATTACCGTCCCCCAGCCAGCCAGGACCGGTGAATTTTGTTTCTATTGCCCGATAAGAAATATACATTACCTATTATTTCTGCATTCCTTCTCGAACGCTGCATTTTTCTAGATTGATAGCAGATGAGACAGGACGAAACGAATTCAGTCTCTAGACTGAGGCGTCACGGTGTTTAAGGGGTATTGACGACATGACAGCTGGTTGCATGGTGAGTTCCAGACAATTTGGTCGGTACGCTCATTTGGTGATTTTCGTAAGTTGATGTGATAAGAAAACTTGATGTACTTTGTCAATGTGCCGCTGCAAGGGCTTTTGGAACCGGGATGTTGTTGTGGAAAACGTCTGATGTTAAGAAGGTCCACAGTTCATGTACTGTGACAATGATGTTTTTAGGTGTTGTCGATGTGCGAGCTTCGTTGGCAATTGTGATGACCGTATCGAAGAAAGTTCTGTTCATTCTTGCGGAAGTGTTGCCGAAGTCTGGCTTGAAGGGAAGAGGAAGTTGATTTCGTCCTTTGCGGAATTCATTGTAGCCAGTCCTTTCAACGTAAAAACATAGAGCTCGTTCGTGAGAGGAGAGACATTCAGATTTGTCACCAATTTTGTTTGAATTTTGCAGGAAAAACAATTGGTTTGACGGTTCACAAGGTCTTTGTGTCTTGCTCTGAACGAGGATTTGGTGTTCAACGAACAGATGTGAAGTAAGGGTTGAACATCCGGAAGCTGGGTCGATGGGCAGGACTTCAACTTCACAGCAACTCAAATTTGTGGCCAGGGTCTCCAGGAATGCCGCCTTGTGGGTGAGCAGGCTCATGTTGTTGATTTTTGGAGTGGCTTGTAAGGTTTTTCACATTAGAGAACCAAGAACGATTGATGGGTCCCAAACGGGGAGACACGTGAGGGATTGATGAGTGAAGGCATGTGAAGGTCATCAGGGAGATTGGTCTTTCTAGAGTAGAGAGCCGATCAAAGGGCAAGTTTCGTGGATTCTTCTAGGCCTTCCTTGAAAAGGTCAGAAAAGAGGTTCTAGAGGTTCGGTAAAGGAAAACCGATAAGCACTATTTTCTCCGTTACACCAATGAAGATTCAGTTTTTTAGTGGCTGTCAAAAATCCTGCTGGTTAATTCAGCGATGACTTTACCTGCGATTTTGACAGCTTGTTACACGAAGATTTCTGCTTCTTTGATGAGCATTGAGGAAGCTTTTGTTCAAAGATGGTGATGGGTTCTCTAGTTTCTTGCAGCACTGTACCAAAATCCATTTTTGCCTCGACGATTAGGGATTCCGACTGTGGGTGGGTTCTGAAGTGGTGAGGATTTGCCGAGCCTTCGCCGAATTGTCAAAAGGCCGGCAGGGGAGGACGAGGGTCTTTATCAAGCTCCAAAGTTCGTCTTTCCCAAGGATCAATCCTTCGATGCGCAGAGCAACCAGTGACGGCACCAGGGTGGGCCATGGCCCCCCTAAATATTTCACGGCCCCCTTTCCGGCCCCCCCCCCCCAACCCCCAACACTCAGGTCACCACCAGAAAATGAAATAATAAAAAAAATACTTGCAGGTTAACCTTGAAATAAAATGAATAAACAGAGCTTTTATTTATGTATTATAATTTTTTTTAGCAACTTTGCAGTGTATGTGTAGCCTAATTTCTTTTGTGTTTATGGGGCTTATTTTACAAATAAATTGTAATTGTACTGTATTGAATCTTAGGTTAAGATCAGGTTGATTTAAACGGAATAAAAGTACGTAATGCGGTTGCCTTGAAAAAAATCATTCACCCACTCTGTTTCTAGATGTGCCCTCTGTCGCCCCCGCCCCCTCCCCACCCCCAAACAATTCAGTCCTGACGTCATCACTGAGAGCAACGCCAACAGAACTGCCAACCGGTCCAAAGCAGTACGGTATTTGAGGTTGTGGTCACGGAACAGAAGAAGCAGAGGTGTAAAGTTGCCGGCAGCAAGCGGCGAAGAGGATCTCGAAAGCGGCCTGTCGAGTGACAGATGGCACCTGATCAATGAAACCAGGGCCTTGGACTTGGGAGCCGAAGCAACTCAAGGGTGAAGGACCAAATTCGGGCTGAAAGTTCCCTGAAATATGTCCGGCCAACAGTGGTGAAAGGTGGATGTAGTGTTGGGCGGTACCAGAAATTTGTTGGCCGGTACCAAGCTCAGTACCGCGGTAATCGGTTTTCTCCGGTAATTACGAATAAGGCGATATCTGGTATTGTAGTGCCATGGTGCCAACACCTGATTTTTAAATAATAACAAATTTGATTGAAAAATGTGTCTTGTTGATATAGTTATAATGGAAAAAATTTATTGATATATTCCCCCGTTTTAAGCTTAATGTATGTTTCACAATATATTTGATAAAAACACATCTTCTAAAATTTGTAGTTAACATGCTATCCAAGTAGAAGTGCAAATGTAAACAAACACTGATTTTAGTCTCAAAGTTAAGCAAATTTGGTCCATTTTTGTGCAATGTTTAGAATTCCAGTTTACCATTGTTGATCTTTAAAGGGACACCCGGCGTGCCTTATAACATTCCGCGTGCCAAATTACGCCTACGCGCAATTTATAATTTTCTAGGCTAGTGTCTTATAATTTTGCTTCGGCGATCTATTGGAATAATTAATTTTAACTTTTGCCGCATTAGTCTATTAGATTTTAGATCTCATGGTAATTATTCGAAAATTAGTAGATGTACACACAGAGATGAAACGTCATGATTATTGTACGCGCGCAATGCATCATATAGTTCGTTATGATATCGTTCTTCAGATCGTTCTTAAATATAGTTAACAATATTCAACAGAAAATCTCCTAGACGCCACATTTTAAAACGGTTTTTTAGCAAGGGAAAGACTAACGGTAAGTAAATAGACCTTTGGGGCCGTACTTGATGTGGTGGGTCGAGAAAAATGGCGCTGGGAGGTATATCCTTTTAACTGATTGTTCCACTACTTTACTTTATTTCACTGAGCCTAAAAGCCTTTAAGCTATGTGCTTACTACTAACCATTACTTACAGCTACTTAAGACTACTTACGCTAACACAACCCACTCCACTGCTTTGAGCCCGACAACAGAAGGACTAACTGAACTATTGTTATAATTTTAGTGCCTTACTTACTGATTACTGCTTTTATTGAGCCTAAGGAGGTCTACATAGGTCTAAGGAAGCTTTAGTGCCTTTTTTCATGTAAAAACAATACAGGTATTTTAACAATGCATGGTGTTTGATACCGTTGCATTTTTGGTACCACAGTACATAGTGAAAACCGGGTTTACCGCCCAACACTAGGTGGATGACATCGAAACAGGCTGAAACACGGGGTGGCAGACGATGTCGAACGTGTGCATGCGTTGATGCCATATGGTCGAAAGACGGCGTCGGAAGCCACTTCAAGAGAGAGCCAAACCGCTGGTGGCAGTGGAAGGGAAAGAGAGTGAGGTCCCTGATCACCTTAGCAGTCCTCCGTAGATTCGTCGAAATGAGTACGACGTAAGTCATCGTCCCAGCTGTAATGGTTTGTCGAATGTCCGGACGAAAGATTGGAGCTGCAGCGGTCAGTGTTGAGTGCACTTGCTGTTCGTGTTAGGAGCAGCAAGTCGAGATCGCCAAAAGTCAGCAGGGGGTGGTGAATGGTGGTCGTGAGGGCGATGTTGAAGGCCAGCGAAAGATGGGTTTACAGGCTGATGATGCCGACTGTTTGCTGGAAGAGAAACAGCGACATCGCCTTGGTTGCGGCTGAAAGGGGGGAGCGATTCCGTTTTTGTGTGGAACAAACCGATGATGACGTGATCCAGTCAAGGGTGCAAGACTCAGTGTGGGACGAAGAGGGAGGTGGTGGTTGAGGCGGGCACTTCCCATGCTTGAAGTCACAATTGCTCTGGCCATTAGTGTGTGGATCCGTTTCGAGAAGAGAGGTCGATCATAAGGTGGCGAAGGAGGGACCAAAGGCATGCTGCGTGAGCGGCATGAGGATCGAGTGGAAGTTTTGATGG
Source organism: Lithobius niger (assembly GCA_023313725.1). Taxonomy (NCBI): domain Eukaryota; kingdom Metazoa; phylum Arthropoda; class Chilopoda; order Lithobiomorpha; family Lithobiidae; genus Lithobius; species Lithobius niger. The sequence continues at coordinate 8,603 of JAHWFP010080885.1, forward strand.
TTGGGGGCAGCCTTTGACGTTGGTCTTTGATTTTCGCAGAGCTGTAGATTTCTGAAGGCCGAAGGCCATCTTCATGGGTTGACAGCAAGAGATGGGCAACACAGAAGCGGAAATCAGCGGGTTTTGGTGCAGGTCGGGGCGAAAGCGGCGCTTCCGAAAGAGACGACGAAACTGAAGGTGAAGTTGGTGGAGTGGGCGACGGCCCAACAATATCATCAGGGTATGCGGGCAGAGAGCTAGCCATCGAAGGAGAAGTCTTCTTCGGTGACGGTTCTCTTGGTGTCCCTTTAGATCTTGCCATTGAACGAAAGAGTCAAGACGGTGAGGTAAGTTGATGACAGTGACAGAGGAAAACAAAGGGCGTGTTCACGTAGTGGTTGCTTAAGAAAATTATATAACCTGTCCAGTGGTTGTCTCTTCCGTTGTGATTGCTGCTTAGTTGCACGTCAGAAGCATGCTTGTTCATGTCAGACCGATGGGCGTTAGACATTCCATTCGGTGTGAAGGCTGCTTTTGTTTCCACATTGGCAGCATGAAGTGCTCGTTAAGAGCCTCTGAAAGAGTCATGTCGTTCGGATTTAAAGTGGGTGATGTTGTCAAGAAGGTGAAATCCTGCCAGCTTTCTCCCGAGTTGGTGCTGGTGAAGTGGCCGTCTTCGCTGGGTGAAGGCGGTAAGTTCAAGGGCGTCCTATTCGAATGTTAAACGTTGACAGTGAAGGAGATGGCGTCAAGAGAAGGTGTGTGACTGGTGATCAACTTCAAAACCTTGCACCGGTGAAAAACTGTTCAAGGCTGCATTAGGGTCTTGTATTTGATTCTTCTTTCTTTCATTTTTGAGTTTTCATGAAGTCTTTCGTGGCGGGACGAGAAATTTAGGGCAGACATAACAGCATGGTGGGGGCTGTATGATAGTCTTGCCCGTTTCCGTCGGCTTGCATTCAGTCATTCGTGATGGAACGAAAGGGCGAACCTGGCCGGAAGCAGGCGGCGAGGGTGATGACAACAGCGGCGGACCTGGGTCCAAAACCCAGGTTCGATGGCAAACGAACGTTAACGTCTGGAGCTGCGGGAAACTAAGGGTCCCGCAAACTGGTTGTGATCGCCGCTGTGATGCTGGAAGCCGACAGACAAACGAACGTGAGGCCGGGTGAACGGTGAGCAGACAGCAGTGTTGCTTGATGTGAAAGCTGAGCCCTGTGGATACACCGGCGATGATGATTGTATGGGACGAACATGACGAGTCAGGAATGCAGTGGACAAAGGCGCCAATAGCAGGTGAGAGGCTAACGGCATGCTAGATAAGGAGGTGTCTTTTGGGGTGCCTTTCGGTCTTGCCATCAGCGACCGGGCTTGCTTCTGCTACGGAAGCGACCGCAAACCAAGAATCTTGAAAACGAATGTGTGTTCGGAAGGGAAAAACGAAGGCGTGTTCACGCCTGGAGCATTAGAGGAAAAAAGATGGCAGCCATTCGGGTCTGTTGCTTTTATAGGAGTGCACACATGCGTACTTGGGTCACGCAGCTGGCTGGCTCTATAAAACTAAAAAAAAAAGTCTAAGGAAAGACAGCATTAGGGGAAGGAATGTAAAAATCAACAGGTAATGTATCCAAACGGCATATAGAAAGTAAGTTTTAAATGTCTGTTACATAATACACATGTACAAGCAAGGGTTGAAGTAGTTCGAAGGACTATCGTTTTGACATTTGGAATGCTCCGTTATGGCTCTATTGAGCGTGCTGCGTTTTGGCAATACCAGACTGTCTCCAAGAGCATTTTTTTTGCAAATGTTTGATTGGTTAGAAGGACCAACGAGTTTGAGATTGAATCAAGTGGAAAGTTAGCGTCGGGGCTGCGTAACATGTCACAGTAGAATCTTGGACTAACAAGTCTATTCAAGATGGACGAGTCGCTGCCTTCACTGCCATAAACAGCCCGTGCGCCCGATACTGTTAGGAGACTGGCAGCGCGACCTTGCGTCATGGGAGATAGAAACTAATTCCGAATGGTTTTTCCATTTAACTCTAGTCACTCACGTGACAAGAGTGAGGTGGTCTAAGGTGACACGCCACTGACGGATTTCGTGGTGGCGCTGCTGTCACAGCTGCAGAAGGTCGGAACACACTCGAGCTTACAGGTATCTGTGCGTGAATCGTCCATCTCGAAGAGAGTTGTTAGTCCAAGGTAGAATGGCACCTTCCCAATACAAAATAGTTGAGTGTGGCCCAGACACATTGTTCCTTTTCCTTTTAATTTAATTATGAAAATACAGAAAAACACTGTACCCTACAAAGCAACCAGTATAACTCGCGCTAGGTTAGGCGTCGACCCATTTTAATTGAAAGTGTGCCTCAAAACGAACAACATCAAAACAATCACGCTCCAACAACAAATCCCGCGTGATATCGTTCAAAATTGTTTGGAAAGACAAAGCAGTGTCATTGTATTCCTGCTGAGAATAAGCATCGCAGACAACGGGATCTTTCAAACTCAAAGCCATATTCAACTGCATGAGGCGAAATCCTAGGAAACCAATGTTATCACAGGTATATGTATAACCTTCTGGGAACCTCCTATATTTACTGAAAGGACAAGAAAACTCCAAATGTGCCAGTTCGGTTAGCATAGTTTGACGATTGGCAGCAATTGCAAAATTTTGCCACCGAAAATGCTGCATCAAAGCAAAAAGTACAGTACATTCGTGCCACCTGGAGTGCACCAATAACTTCAAACGATGACCAAAATTATCATAATGAGGGCGCACCTGGGGAAGCATTTGTTGGTTACCAGGAAACAACGCCATTTCAAAATTCTTTGGAGGTAAAATCTCTTTCTCGCCCTCACTACTACCAAGAATATCAGTATCACTATCTTCCATTTTTAAGCTTTTGTTAAACCTTTTAGGCGAACTAGCAAATGCGTTTCTGACGTTTAGAAGTCACTAGCACGTCACTCACACACTTAGCCCAGTCCTAACAATAACAACCTGTAATAACGCGCCAAAACACTATTTCCGTCTTCTTCTGTCATCTAACACTGATCTTTACGCTGAGTCTGGATTGCGTGTGCCTGTTCCTCATTATGTTTGCAGGAAATTAACTGTATGGTGGCACGCACAGATGAAAGAACCCTCCCTCTCACTATAACTAAAAGCAAATTATGGACACACAATTGTGTGTCCATAATTTGCTTTTG
>JAHWFP010080886.1:0-17959 GCA_023313725.1 Lithobius niger
GAGTAAACGTTTCCCATGCTCCCACTGTTGAGACACTTATACAAATTGTCTAATATTTTGCCATTTACTATGTTTGGAGGCTAAATTAACGAATGTTTCCATGATCGTAAACATTTTCCACTTCATGTTCTAATTATTTTGAGGGTGTGCCTGTATTTTCCTTAATTCTGATAATGATTTTAATAAAAATGCTGAAAGATGAATTGAAAGTTAATATGATTTCCGCAACTCAAGATTTATGCTGCAGTTTCATAATTCAAGTTACTTTATTGGGCCTTTGCTTTGTATTTATTCCCTCTCCATTAACAATAGCTGGCAACAACATTCGTTGGGTCTAATGAAGTCCGTAATGGGTTTAGAACTTTATCATAGCCATTAAGAGAAGTCTGTCTCGAATCGCTGTCATGTCATGTCAATGAACTACAGCCCATAATAAAGGCTTACCCCATAATAAAGGTATAACATAAAGTCACACTGCGCTCAGCCATAGAGGCTCTCTAGACGGACTGTTTCGCCCTTGTTTGGGCTTGCCAGTAGGCGAGCATAGGCACCTTGCTGGTTTTAGTTTACCACCAGCAAGGTGCCTAAGCTCGTCTATTTAAAATCAAGCTGCTTTCACCCGTAGCTTTTTGGCTTGCTGAAGCCAGTCTGGTTTTGAACTTGTTAATTTACCAAGTTCAAAACCAGACTGGCTTCAGCAAGCTAAAAAGCTATGGGTGAGAGCAGCTTGATTTTAAGTGACCAACTGCCATTAATAGGCCTAAATGTGGGCGTCTAACATTTAGGATAATGGAGCTCCATACAAGCAGTAATTTCAGCTTTTTAGCTTGCAGAAACCAGTCTGGTTTGAGCTTGTTAACAGCATAAAGGCTTAACCCATAGTAAATGCATCCTTTTTTTTTAGTGCAAGATTTTTGTTCTGATGCAATTGTGTTTTTTCTACCCTTTATTAGATTAGGTGAGCATTATTGCCTGTGTTACTGTATGATCAAGAAATAAACCTTTTACGGCATACCATGAGCAGTATCATTATTTTGTTCCTGCTTGTCAGTTTAAATTTCTAGTCACACGAATTTTTTTTTTTAAATCATCATTTTCTGTGAAATGTAATTCAAGGATGTTATCAGTGTGTGTCGGAATAAGAGTAGCACTGGTAGCAGTAGTGTGATATTAACAGAAGTAGCAGTAGCCTATAGTAGTAGTAATACTAGTGGAGCTACGTACTTCATTGGCCGAAGAGCAAAACAATGAATTGAACAATTGATATACAAAAATCCCTGGTAGTTGGCTTCCATTGATGGACATTTAATACAAGGTCTAAATTTTCCGACGCACGTCTTTCCTTGGCGAGACATGCGAGGCACCTACCATGGTCAAGTCAGCAATAGGCAGTTGAGTTGAACTTGTTCGTGCCTTGCAGGTCTGTCCAAGGAAGCACGTGTTTCACAAATTTGGGACTTTTATTAAATATTCATCAACTGAAGCCAGAGTCTGCCAAGTTTTTTTTATATCAATTTTACCACCAACCTTTGAAATAGAAGATTAATGAGTTGAACTTAAATGTATAGCTCCTTTCCCAGTCAACCGTATAACCAAGATGCGTATACTACTACTCTACTTCGTACCATGTCAATGCTTACACACTACTACTGCACACATGTGTTTCTTTCTGTGTTCCCATCTGTCAATTTTGCTCAGATTTGCTCCTAATTTTGTAACAATCTATCATCAATGAAAATTATGAATTCATAGAGGAACTTTACGTTTTAAATGTTTTGTACACATTTAATGTTCTGTATAAATTAGAGTAATCGTACATCAATCCCAGATGCACCAGGTAAAAGTCATCCAGAAGAAAAGAAGCCTCAAAAAGTTAACCAAAACTAATACCTAAGAGGCATAGGAGAAGTCCGGCTTGCTCGACTGAAGCCCGGACATCGAATGCGAAGGACCAGTGGGCCACTTCCGCGAAGCAACATGCAATTTGTTAAGTCATGTTTTAAAACTATCACGACGACTGCCAAACTGAAAACAGAAATATGGAAAAACCAATCCTTCACCTTCTGAACCCTCAGTACTTTCAGATCAACAACATGAAACGTCAATGTTGATGCAAACGGAAACAGAACGAAATGATCGATGAAGTACAAATTTGTGGGTTTACATGAAACTTTTTGTCTGCTTTGAACCAAGTTGTAACAAGTCAAATAAATTCACCCAAAACCCAAACTGATATAAGAGAAGCCACCAGTTTCCAAAAAGAGTCGGCCTTTGAAGGTAGTGACATCATTCAACCAGGGAAAGGACGCCAAGTTTAATCCTATTAGCCAAGCTAATCGCACCGACTAATACTTCTAAACTTAAATGAATACTAGAACATTCAAGTACCACGAGTAGCAATCTTCAAACTTTTAGTTTATGTCCAAAGTGTTATTCTGTGCAATTAACTTGGGTAATGGGATTAAAATTGGTGGACTTTCCCTGGTTGAACGATACAACTACTTTCAAGGCGACCCTTTTTGGAAACTTGGCGGCTTCTCTTATACCAGTTTGGGTTTAGGGTGGATATCATAACTTTCATAGAAGTATGAACATACCAAAGATCGCACCGTCTTATTTTCATCTGTACCTTTTTTTTTTTCCTGAAGGACTTTAATATCAATAAATTTTCATATTGGACATTTCCACATTTGCCATTACCCAGTATTTACCATTAGCCAAACTGACACGGTTTGGTTAACGTGCACGCTATTGCTTCACATGCTCAAGTTTCTTCAATTCTAGCTTTGCACACACTGGCTAACAAATGCTGATTGAGTGAGCAAAGTGAAAGAAATTCCTGGTGAAGTTGTTTGTACTTTTCCCAAATTCAATTGTCTGTACTTTTGAGATTTGTTATGCATATTATTTTTTATAGAAAAAAAATCACTCTCTAACACACTTCTTTTTTATCAGTATTGTATTTTATATAATAATCCTTGCAATGTTGACTTATCAACTAAAACATATTCATACATAACTAGAGTGGCTACAACGCCAGAGCGGGGGGGGGCCGAGGAGAAGAAACAATCATTTCTTACATCATTTATACAAAACTGTAACCCACAAATCGACTTTAACAAAAATGGAAGACAGTAACATGTTTAAAAATTTCTACTTCAAATTGAATCTAAACTTCTACAAAAGATCTTTTCAACTGCACTGCTAAGTACTTTGGCATTAGTTTCCCAACTGGTTTCCATAAATCTTTACATCTGAGCAAAATTGGCAATGCCTAACCAACTGTTAATAAAACGTAACAATACTAACAGAAAAATAAAACAAATCAAACAGATCTTAAAATAATAAGCAACAAGAGACATTTTAATGCTGTAAATTATACTTTACATTGATCTCACAGATTGTTGGTACCATACTTAAAATTAGTTTTTCTATTTCCCAAACATAAAATGGTTGTAAATGCAATCCACTCTAAAAGTCCGAATTGTACATTCAGTCAATGGTACTGTCCTTAAGATTAAGGTGATTAAGGTTGTGTGGATTACGTATTTTTTTTTCAGAACCAATAGAGTGTTAAATCAGCCGTTACCGAACCGTTCAAACACATACCACAGCAGCCAAACCTAAATTTTTTTTTTAAGAGTTTTATTTTAATATCATCAATCAGTTGTACACCACTTTTGGTTAAAACAAAGAGCATACGAAGACCGTGTTAGGAACGATGAGTGTGCAACAGTGTTAAGACGTGCACCAAGCAGGTACGTACTGGCCATATGGGAAAACTGCTCCTACGTCCTGTTGGGGGCCTATTAAAATTTTTATTTGTTGTCACTTTGTTTCTGTGAAAAGCCACAAGAGAGGGGCCTACGTTAACAATTTCCCCAGGCCTAAATGGCAATCCCAGTACCCCCATGGGACCAAGCGTATTATGGGAACAGAATCCCCCCTCAACAAATTTTTTGCTACAAAAATGCATCCAACTTAGGCCTAACAAAGTTGAAAAGCTGGTGTTCAGGAACCACCATTACCTAAAATGTTCCGCATCAATTAATTTGTTAGGGTTTCTGATACATTGTTGCACAAATTTCTGCGATTTTCTTAATTTTTTTTTTTTTTACCGAATTTAGCATTTTACTATACTGTTTTATCATCTTGGCGAGATCTTTTCAATGAATCAAAGCATTGAGAAGTTAATTACCGGTAGGTGAAACCAGTTTACGTGTGGTTACAGATGGTTAAAAAAAAACTTCATCCCTGATCGGTTTTTGAGATCTCTGACAAATGAACAGTTGTGTAGAAATGAAGAGGCACTGGTGGCGCTCAAGTGTGGACAACGGTTGAGCTTTCGTTTTCAACATGATAGTTAAGATTTAAAAGATCAACATAACTACGTGACTCATCAAACGTTGCAGTAAACTGAATCCGAGTTTATTACTCCTTGTTCCTACGGTACTTCATATACTCCTGTTAACATGTTAATTCATTGGGCACATGGTTCAAGGGTGTCTTACAGTAAATAAACTATCTTGCTGTCTAAATTTACCATCACAACTTATGAAAAGGAAAAGAGCTGTGTCAACTTGGTGTTTAAACCATTGGAATGCAGGTAAAACAAAACAACAAACGCTTTAAAGCATTGCATTAAAATATTCATTGTTCAATTTTGATGAAATTAAGTAATCACCAAGAAAACCCCGAATTACGACAAAACAGTTCCCAAATCAGTTTATGTTGTTCGGTTCGATATGGCTTTCATTGTGATATTAAATAACTCTACGTCTGAAGAGTTATGGAGATGAAGTTGCACTCAAGAATAGAAAACATAATCCAAAACAAAATCTGAATAAATCTGAAATCGCATTAGCTTCTCATTTTAAATCACACTGCTTCATCAAAAAAATCTATAATCCAACCTCAAATAGAAGCGCTTTTAACAGAGATAGACTGCGCGTATTTAATAACAAAACATATGGTAGGCTAGATAACCAACAAACTGCAATTTATTTTGAAATGTCATGATAAGACTCTGCTTAATGTAAATACTTGGTGAGAATAAAAACAAATGAATTTGTAAACTAGGAGTAAAATTAAAAGGTTCAAATATAACATGTTTAGTTCAATTCATTTAATACAGGGCTCGCACAAATTTTTATAAAGGGTAAGCACTTTCACGGACTTTGAAGGAATTTTTAATGACCGTTTTTACGCACTTCCATTAACAGTAGGGCTTTAAAAAATTCTAGTTTCTAGTAATGGCGTGAAAATCAACAGGGTAGGTAGGTTGCATTTTGTTTTTAATAAATGTTTAATAATAGTCAAATATACAAAGGGAAAGAAACAAGCAAGTTGTGTACCGAGTCTGTGCGAGGCTAGCTTGATGCGCGAATATCAGGACTATGGGCTATGCAGATTAGAGAGTGAGTTGATGTACATTTTTTTTACTAAAACATGAGTTTTATCGTTGCAAATTAAATTACATTTACAAGACAAGTCGTCTTTTAAGACCCAAATTTTTTCTATTTAAGCACTTGTGAGGTCCTTAAAAATGCCAAATACTGTAAGCCCTGTGCGAACCCAGTTAATATATAGTTACAACAAATACAACCCTGTCATCCAGGAAGGGAAGATATTTAGTTTAAAGTGACATGACGCCGTGCCTCCAACCAGTTGAGGACTCTAAATTAAAAACAACATATTAGCCAAATAAAAAAAAATCAATTTGCTAGTTTTTGGCAGGAGGAGAAAATTTCCGTCAACTACTACGACATGACACAAGCTAATTTGACTATGTAAAATTAATAAGGATTTACAGAAACCTATTTCCACTTAACTTTGGACTTAACCAGGTACTTGCATCAAATTAAATGCATTATTTCAGTTGACTTAAAAGACCAAAAGATCATAAATTCTATTTCTCACCCATGTGGTTTTCCAATTCAAATCCAAAAGGGGAATGAAAATAGTTTCACATTCATTATTTGGTTTTACACAACCACAATCCACTCGCATTAAAACATTGTGTAGCCTTCCTTTTAAACTCCTGCCTTTTATATTCTAATTATAAACAAATTTGTTGATTTGAAAACAAACAAACCAAAAAATGCAGTAAAATGTCTGCAATCCTAGCTCCTGTCTAGATAAGCTTGCATTATAAAATAGGCTTGGTCACAAACAATAAAAATTATTGAACATCACTAAAAAAATCGTTATCGCACAATGGTCAACAATTCAGTGCGTTTAAACGTTTTCACTGTACAGTTAAAACAGTTTTAGTGTGTTTCTAAGAGTTCTGCGCAGGAACTTAACACTTTGCATCTCATAGACGAATATGTACATATTGGCACTGAAATTATTGCAGTAACAAACACCATCTTCCATTAGCTGACATTTCACACTTAGTTGGGTCAATCACTATTTGATATACAAAGTTAAACTTATTTTTGCATTAAAAGTCCGTTTTAAAAATCTTCCCGAAGTGTACCATTTTAGCACTACGTTTCTGACAGCCTTAACTATATGAACAAAACCATTAGGAACACGTTTAACAGGAACTTGAGTGTGTAAACAGCTTTGAGTATCCCCTTGCAGGGTAGGCACTTTCTTGTTTTTCTTTGCACAGCAAGTTTCGACCTAAAGTCTGGAATTAACCTGTTACACTTTTAAGAACATTATATCCTTTTTTTGGTAAACTAGTCATCAAGAATACTCCCTGGCACTTACTATTGCTCAGCAGTGCACACTTAGTTCATTGTGAGGTTGCACAGTGTTACGCCGTCAAAGAGTGTGAACATTAGTCGATTTGGCACTATGATGTCAAGACGGGAGCTCGAGTCACAGGAGACATGTTTTCTAACGATGTCATACTATTGGCAATGACATTGGAAGGTGAAACTATGCGTGAAGATGTCATCAAAAGCTGTTGTGGTGGCGATGGTGAAACATTGTGGTGAGGTGACAAACCATGATGGTGCGGGCTGTTCATATGATAGGTTGGTGACAAGTTCAAACTCTTGGCTGACTGAGAGAAGATTGTTGAAGTGTTGGAAGATGTGACTGGGGAAGGAGCCATGGCAGATGAATTGAACATACTGTACGAGACAGGTGATGATACCACGGTGTCTGAAAAACAAAACAAGACATAAGCATCAAATTAGCTCAAATGAACATGGACCAAATACAAGTTTACATAGTTTACTGAGCATATAAGCCAAAACAAGTCATTAGGCAACTAGCTATCTATCTGTTTCAATGCAAAATTAAGGAAAAATCTTGCTGAATCTCTTTTGTGTCTTTCATCACTAAGGCCACCCACATATTTGTTCAAGAGTACAGATGCGGAGTATTACGATGGAACACTTGCCATGAAGACTAACCAAGTTACTCTTCCTGCGCATCATTATCTCCATTGTAAGTTGATAGATTGTTTGGGCGAGTTTAAGTCCGTGAAACCCTTCTATAATGACACGTTAGGGGCAGACATTTTAGTCACAGATCGTGTTGGAAGGGTGTTTTATACGCAAAAGTTGAAATTTAAAATTTTTAAGTTTGAAAGTTGCTGGTAGCTGACTTGATATTAGGTACAGCAGACTTCCAGTCAGATGAGACAAGATGACGGATCCCGGTGGGTAGGACGTAAGTACAGTAAGTACACTACTGATCTTGCCACAAGGGAGAGTCGCAAACAAGGGCGGATTGTGAACATTTAAAAAAAATCAGTTAACTTACGAAAAAAATGCACGAAAACGTAGAAAAATCATCCTGCAGCCCCTTCCATAACTTCGTTTTAGATCCGCCCTTTGTCGCGAATTACCAGAGACAATAACTCTCTCAAACAATGTATCCACGTTCAGGTTTGCATGCACAATGGGAGGTAATATATTAATAAACACGAAGCTAAAGAGTTCAACAGATGACAGCCCTATTGCCCCGTGTTGGTATATTTAGTACTTTTTTTTTTACCTACAGCGGTAACCAACCTTTCCAATAAGATATCAATTGATTTACGGCCGAGGGAATACAAGATTTAAAAATGCCACCCAATAGATGGATGAACAGCCACGAAGACATAAAAATGAACAGCAATTTTAATTTTCAGCATACATTGGATGCCTTGGTAAAAAAAAAAACACTCTAAAATACACAATAAACATTTCATGAAATGGGGCTGGCTAGTAGTCCACAATGGCAGATTCAACTTAGACAGTCCCACTTCGTGCGATTTTTATTGTGTGTTTTAACGTGCGTTTTGTGTACCAGGGCATCAAAGGTATGTTGAAAATTAAAATTGCTGTTGCTTTTTATGTCTTTGTGACTGTTCATCCACCTATCAGGAAGCATTTTTTAATCTTGTACCACTTTTCCAAATTTTCTAGTGCATTGCATAGCTCAATAGCTAGTACGCAGTCGAACCACAGCGGCCACTGTGATTGCTGTGGGCTGGCTATGGCCCTGGACATGAACAGGATTCAAACCAGTCAACTCCGGTTCACAACTCTGGGGCTCTTGGAGAGATGGAGCATATTAACTGGAGCATCTCAGTTGTGATCTGAAGGTCACTGCTATGAACGTCGGTTACATCGTCTCAAAGAAATACAGTGTGTCCTAAAAGTCACTTGCCATGTGGGGGTTAGCGCAGACGTTCAAAGTGTCAGCCGTTTACAGCAATACAATTCGGCTACCAGCTCATCCCTGATGGCTGCAAGCATCTGTGGAGTTATTCCACAGATTTATTCGAGAGATTTATTGAACTTTCTCAACAAATTTGACATCGCTTGATGTGATGACTTTTCAATATCGGATACCGCCGGTAAAATTCATTGCTGCATCTCAACAGCTTCAATGGTGGTCGCCACGCAGCAACATAAGCTCCACACATTGCTCTGCTGTTAACACAGTCGTGCTTCAGTGTTCCTGTGCGACCTGTTGCCTAAAGTCCACTTTTATATTATGGCAAGAGACTTTTGGGACACTCTGTGCACTAAGTCATAATAAAGGTTTACTAAAGCTATAGCTCACGCTCTCAGCAGCCACGTAAGTTTCAAGGAAACCTTGAGGTGGGCACCACGTTCTTAGAGCTACATCCTTGGAGAACAATCTTTGATTCTGGTCTTCAGCATTTGGAACAAATTTGCATTAACAATTTGGAGGCAACTTCAAATTCAAAGGCTTCCTGGGACCTTAAATATTGGTTCAGAATACTGGCCTGGGTTACTTTTTTAATGTATGAATTTTCGCTGTGTGTCATTGTGATTACTGATTTCTGGGGGTATTACTGGGGTAATATTGCCATAAGGATGGTGACAACATACAGAAACATCGTCCCCTGCTCCTATAAAACACATACCGTACTATCGCAACATAGCTGCTTTTCAACAACTAGGTAGCGAAAATGGGGACCAGAACTCCGGAATACTCTCAGCTTCCAACAAGATGTTAACACTTTAGTTCTCAATCGCCACCACAACTTTAGCTCAAAACTTCTTATTTGAGCTTCTAAAGTGGCTCCATTTTTCAAGGTTCCAGGCTTTTTTCCAGATATTCTCTTAATAGTTTAGATAATATATTAATTTGTTTGCGTTATGTAACACAATTTTCTTTAAGTGAACAAACCCACTGTAGCCCACACAGAAACTATCACAAATACGGTGGGTTTGTCCATTTAATTCTGCAATTCCACTAATTTATAATCAGACATTTGACTACTAACATTTTTTTTAATGTAGGCTTACACTTTACAAACACGTAATTTTCTTCCTTCACATCCTGAAGCAGTGAGTGTCTGAAATTTCGTGGAATATGACGTTTGATTCCATACCAAATCAAGTGCACACATTTTTTTTTTATGGAACTGAAACTAACATAAGGAAAATATTTCAAGCCACAATATTTTCAAGGACATATTTCCAGCCTTTCTGTATTTTTTTCCTGGAATTCAGGGCTTTTCTAAGCTATGAATTTTTTCTCCAAATTCAAGCACATTTCCAGATTAGGCCGCGTACAAACCTTGTCTAACAAATCGGTATTTTTGAAACGATGCATTCATACACACTTAAGCTTTCATGTGCATACGACGCCTACGATAGGTTTTAACAATCAGTTGTTACAAGCGAGGCAACTAATGTTTGGACCAATTCCACACTCACAAACCATCTTTAACTTATAAGTCCAAATAACTAAGGGGAAAACTATCAGTTTGACTGCCCCTGTGTCCAGGTACAGGGTTGTTCAGACAAGAATATTTTCCTTTTAAGTTGAATTTCTTTTTACGTGTCTGGCTGGTCTCTTGAAAGACTTTGATGCAAGGTCACGGCCTTATACCAAACGGTGTGTTGAACAGAAGTGAGTAATCATTGTAGAATTTAGTACTATAGGCATCACTAGTTGCCCATATAAAGAAAACACCCTTTTCTGAATAAACCTCTAGTCGAATGAGCAGCTGGTTGTGTTCCATGCAGATTCGGTGAAATGCTATTTACTATTTTTACCTCTTGGTTCCATTTTTACTTGAGGTGGTTGCACATTTTCGCTTGGGTTATCCTTAACTGGCTTGTTACTGTCGGCTGTTTTTGGCTTCCGTTTCCTCGTCTGGATGCTATCTTTTTTCATAGCTAGAGGGCGATTGACCTACAGAAACAGACAGTTTAAACTTGTACATTAATAAAACAGTGAACCTATGTGTGCAGTACAAACACTGCACACCATACATGGACTGCTGCAACTCTGACACACTGGTTTTATCAATGCAACCGTGAAAAAGGCTGCTGGGTATCCCGGGTTCTACCAGGTTACACGTAATCCAAACCATTTCTGAAGCATATAGTGAAAGTATGAAGGTGCGTGCGACGTGCAGATACGACTAGTACAGGACAAAGGAAATGTAAGCTGAAACCTTAGCTACCATTCGACAACTACAAAGCAAAACATTCAAATGAAGACAAATCAGATATTTTCACAAATAGTGTTAAGTATATACAGGGTGTCCCAAAAGTCCCAGTACACCCTCACAACTTTTTAATGGGTTGACAGAAAATAGTACTTTTCTAACTAAAAAGGGGTAACGGAATGCCTTATTTGAAAGGTCTTCATTAGGCGAGTAAATTGTGCAACGATAGCTTCAATACGGGCTTCAAACCACAAAAGACGTGGGTGTAATCCAACTAAATTAAACGAAGCAATTTGCTCCCATATGTCACTTTACAACGTTTTTAGCCTGATTAAGACATACGGATGCAAAAGAAATTCCTAATGTTTGACTGGCTGCCATTTTTGATGGGCTCATCATATTGAAGCTATCGTTGCAGCACTTTACTCGCCTAATGAAGACCTTTCAAATAAGGTATTCATTTACCCCTCATGCCACTGAAAATTTCTGAGTCGGGGCCCCTGACCCCCCCAAAGGGGCCAGGCGTCATGCCGGTTGTACGAAAAGGTAGATCCTTTAATCAAACTTACATTGACAGAGTTTCACTATTTTCTTTCTACCCCTTAAAAAGTTGTGTGGGCTTTCTGGGACCTTTGGAACCCCCTGTAGACTTTTCTAATACAAAGCATCCAAATCACAAAGTTTAAAGTCAATTAAACAAATTGTCATTAATGGTCATCGCATTGCTTCAGATGACGAACACGTAAAGAGACTCGTACATTTTTTGCATCTGTTTACAAAAACATGGACCATAAACAAGCATCTGTATTCATGTATATTTAACACAGACCCGATAATACGATAAAGACGGTTCACGTGTTGTAATTTATGAAGGGAGTAGCCTAACTACCTTCAACTGCATTCAGTCAATGCAGTTTGCTGTTGGATAACTCCCGCGCATATTTTTTCCTTGCTGAACTTGGCTGCAGCTTCTTTACCTTCGTGCCAACAAAGTAAGAGCTTAGAGCATCACTACAGCATGTAGTTGGTGCAGCTGTGGTGCCCAATGTATTTGGAGTGGCTGATTGTCTTTGCAACCCTTTGGTCATTAAGTGAGGGCTGTACTATGACACCCACTGCCGACTTCTGAGAAACAATATTAGGGTGCACATACAGCAGGGAGAATGTACTAAACGATAAGTCTAGTATTTCCACCATTGGTATACAAGGACACAGTGATGGGGTGTGGAGCGTCTTCACAGGCAACATCCATTATGGTGAAAAATCTTTGTTTCAAACACAAAGGCATGGGCATGGGTTGTTGTTTTAGTAAGCCATTGTTTTAGCCTACTGAAATAATGTAGTACAATAAGTCACCTTTACCTTTACACAATTATGCTTAGCGCAAGAATACTCAAAGTCAAACCGCTGAACCGGATCTTTACCAGATCACTGATATAAGGAGCTATGTGACTGCTTTATTTTATGTCACTGCTTAGCAGCTACGTCAAATGACACATGAGTGTAAGGGTAAAGGTGTTTAAGTGATTCAGTAATCACACGGGCAAATAAAGGTGCCATTTCAGAGCAAATTTGGTAAAGGACAAATGACAAAGATCATACACTGGAAATAACTTGACACAGTAAGTCATCTTCACACACTGACACTTCGACTATTTGGTGTGACTCGGTAAACAAAATCTGAGTCACACCAATTAGTTGAAGCATCATTGCCTTTAACTGATTGCCTGTGCTGGATTATTTCTGGTGTGTGATTTTTGCGATTGGTGTATTTTGTATTTGTTTTATGTCATTGTCAGCAATTTGTGTAGAATGCATGTGCACATCAGCTGAGCAAACTAGGCTTTCACAAAACTAGACAAATATTACTAATAGAATTTTATATTAGGTAAGGCCTCAAAACGGCTTCCTACAGCTTTTATGCGCACAATTCAAAGGTTGTTTACGTAAAACATACATTTCCCAGATTACTTAATATTTAACTTACCCCGTGCAACTTCTGATAGAGTCCACAAGCGTTACAAACTGGCTCCCCAACACTGTTTCTTCGCCAAAGAGATGTCGTAGTCGTGTGACAGTTTGAACAGGACAATCCCATACGACGGGAGGCAGACTAAAAATATAAAAAGGACAGTAAGTAATATTAAATACAATCAATGCAAAGAATAGTTAGTTCATCATCATGCGTGTATTACTGAGTTCCATTTGAAAACTCTGTAATACACATAATTATGATGAACTGTTCTTAGTGGCAAGTATTAACATCAAAAACATGAGTTAGTTCGTTTTGTTTCTTAAATTGCATAAAATACTGATGGGAACGGATTTTTTACTGAATCTTTTTTTAATTTTTTTTTTATTTTGCCCTTAATAATTTTTTTTAGTTTAATCGAACATCTTGTGCTTGGGTTATTATTTTTCCCACTAGATGGCTTTGTCGCTTTGGTTGATTGAACTCCAAGACGAACAGTTCTCAACGTCTAATTCATACTTCTAGTTTTCCCCCTCTTATAATGGGATTTTAGCTCTACTTTTGCTATAATTCCATTCCAATGGGGAAAAATTCAGAAGTATGAATGGGGACGTTGTTACCCTTTCATCCTGAGTTCAATCGACCAAAACAACGAAGCCGTTTGGTGGAAAAGCATGAACCAAATTACAAGATGTTCTATCATTTTCTTCGTTAAATTTAATCATAAAATGCTGTATAGTACAGGCAACCTATGTCAATCAGTTTTTTGTTTGTTTTTTTGTTTACGATTTTTCAAAAAGGCCAAAGATTTTAAACCAGTGCAAATTTCTAGTTCCCCTGAAAAATTCAGTAGTCGACCAAAATGTTTCAAAGTTTGCAAATTTTAAACCCTGGAAATTGTTTTCTTGCATCTTCTCCGGCACACAGTTTCTTGAAGAATCCACGAAGCGCAGCCACAGAAGAACACAAAGAATAGCTATTCCGGATGGGTATTTTATACTATTTTGTTTTTGTTCTTGAGTTGGTTCCCTTCTTTTTCTATCGTATTTGTGACAAAATTATTTTAGCAACGTGCAGTGCCAGGTTGAGCGAGAAAAATAAACGACTTATCCAGTCCCGATCTCAGTCTGACTGCATCCACAATCAACATTGAACCCACTGTCCTATTAGTTTCAAGTTTTCCAAATGCATTCTGTTATTCTGCGTAATAGAACACTGAAGCAATACATTTGTTTCTTGTTAATTTTTCTACAGCTGTAACGCCCCGGCTTCGAGGATGTAGGCTATAATATGGGAAATAGTATACACGTAGTATATGCAGAGTCGGGAAATTAGAGTAAATACAGTAGGCCTAAGTAGCTCGATTGAACAAGTCTACTGCCGCAGCTACCTATTTCCACGGAAGAGTGCAAGGATAAAATGTTGGCGCCCATAGCTCAACTAGTAAATAATTTTGGGAGTAAAGTGGCTATCAAACCCAACCAAACTCTAGCTATTTTTGTATCATTTTTGGCCCCCGACTCATGAATGTTAGGCTCCTTGCCTCTTCCCCGGGCTGTTTTACTGGTTATACTCCGACATCTTTCAGCCTCTTGGACGACCCAGAAGGACGCAACGATTTTAAATTGTATCTTTTAAAAACCACCATTTATTGACGGTGGCATAGAAAGGAAACGTCAGACTTCCTCGTTAATAATGCTGTTACCTGGGCTAGAACCTTGTTTTTTTTTTTTGGTTTTTTTTTTAGTAATCAGTGCACTTAATCTTATTTGATGTTATTGCATCAACAAGTTCCCGGTTATTCATCTTATTTTCACGTTTAGCCTACTTTTTACTTGAACACTTTTATTTGTTGTTGAACAAAAAACGTAAAAACGAATTTTACTTTAGTTCGCTCACTTTTACTTCACTGAGACTGTCCTAAGCTCGCTAATTTTCGACTATCACTGCCGTCTTCTTCAGGCTTTAAGATTTTCCGGACTTTTCTTACATTTTCCTCAACCTGGACATTCAGTGGATTCAAATTTGAACGGTGTTGCAGCCTCCCGTATTTGCAGGGCTGCACCACTGATTTTTCCGATCTTCTTGCAAGGCCCACTGATCATCAAGGCAACTGCGGAGGCTTTTGTTGATAAGGTGTAAAACCATTGGAAAGGCTGGGCCTTGAATGTTCATAAAGTTCATCCCTTTCTGCTCATGATGTTCTAGAAGATGAAGAAGACAGCAGTGGTCATCGAAAATTAGCGAGATTAGGTCAGTCTCAGTGAAGTGAAAGTGAGCAAACTGAAGTAATTAGCGTTTTTACGTTTTCTGTTGTATTTGGAGTTTCACAGTATGTTCCACAACGATGTTTTTAGATCTGTTTGTTGTTGATGTACCGTAAATTCTCTATTTGTGGCCGGACCCTCAATTGTAGCTCGTCTCTAATTGTAGCCCGGTGTTTTGTCAATCATTAGTAGTAGCAAGTCTCTAGTTGTAGCCGGGTCTATAGTTTTCATGTGCTATTCATTTGATATTACTGCGTATTATATTATTGCATTCATGTGATATCATTTACCGTTTTTAATATCAGACACACGTTCTACATGTATTGATGACACATGTGTACGTGTGTTTCCTCTCTAAATTTTTTAGTAGCCCACTGGTTGTAGCAGGTCTCTAATTATAGCTTTGTCAAAAGAGCTCGATTTTTTTAACACAGGCTACAAATGGAGGATTTACGGTATTTTAAGGGTTGGCTTAGATTACTACATTTAAATGTTTTTTGTTTTTTTTTACTTTGTTTTATGTATGGTGTCCTACACGGCATTAGCTCTTGTGGGGACCGTACACAAATGACGTCACACAAGAAGAAGGAACGGGCGTAGGAGTGGAGTGGAGTGTGAGGTGTGGAGTGTGAGAGTTTCGGAGAAGGAGAAAGAGGGGTTACATAGAACTTATGACCTATGTCATACAATTTTTTTTTTTACCGAGGAACATTTTTATGATACAATATAAAAAGAATAACGGCTCCATAGTACCTCCTCCGCGACTGCGCAGAGTAAAGCCCTAACCAGACTGGCTGCTCGCGGCTGCACGCCGACGTAGTATGGTGTAAAAAAGACTTCAATATTCGTCTCTAACGCAACACCAACCACACGATTGCTGCAATGTTGACCTTGTAGGCACGTAGTTACTCACAGCTTCGCACGAAATTTTCTTCTGTCTGGAGAGGCCTTAACTGCGCAAGGCGACGCACCGCTAACGTGTGTGTGTGTGTAGAGGGGAAGGGTGGGGGCTGCGGAGGGGTAGACGTTTGTGACATCATTTTTTAAAACGGGGTTTTAAAAGTTGCGACATTGTGATGGCATTTTGGCTGCGGCCCTGTGCGGTGGGCAAATGCTACATTACTCTGACGACCAGTGTTTACCTGAAAAATAAATTAGTTCCCCCCCCCCCTCCCCCGCCCAAAAAAAAATCACTCAAGTGCACGTGCAACAAATAAAAGCTCCCGTGATTACAGGCTTGCTTTGGAAGAGGAAGATTGAAGAAAACGTAAAGTGGAGCTGTTTGTGACGGAGATAATGAACCGTCGGCATGTATTTGAGTTTGGCTAATCTTATCTGCTAGTTTTATTGGGATTTTGAGACCGATTAACGAGAAGCTGAGGGATAAAGCAAAATAATGTCAGGTGAACTTGACAAAGAAATCACTAAATCACAGCTGCGACTAACCGTGGCTTATCCGACAGCTGTATACAATTAATCAATGATTTAATCAACAGTGTTACACTTGTGTATTCTGATGGCAGAGATTTCTGTTGCGTTTATTATTCCTGGTTACGTGGTAACAAAAAGCCGTGTTGGAATGTTTAGAAGGCCTCCCAGCCCTCACTTTAAAATATACTATTTTTTTTTTAAATACACGTTTATTAATTATGCACGTTTATGCTGCCTATGGCCGTTTCCTTTTGGCCGTGTCAGTATGGCTCAGCGGTAGGACCTCGGCCTTTGGCTTCAAAGGTCGTGGGTTCGAATCCCCGCTCATGCAGTCTGACATATAAGTCCAAAAGACAACGTAAATAGGTTTGCATCTGTATTTATTTAACTCTTGTTGAGCCTTTGGCTTTTCCGTCCTTAATCGTTTGGCCAGTTGCTTGTGTCTGATGGTCATTACATAAATTTGCACACAGCCAAAAAATAAACAAGTGTATTTCATATATATATTATAGTATAACGCTATAGCATAGTGTAGTGTAATTACTATAGTATTACAGTATAGTATGGTATAATATTATATCATAGTATAGTATAGTGTATTATAGAATACTACAAATAACACGATGACTGTAGTTCATAGAATGTGTGCAATCCACCTAACGGTGCTAGTTCAGAAAAAATTTTGGTTGACGTCTCTCCCATGCTACGCCAAAGCAAGCGTCTAGCCTTTTACATAAAGGAAATGTTGGTAGTTTTCGTCATTTTTAAGAGGCTGACTAATCAGCCTTTCTAGCAGTTGTTAACAAATTATTTTTGTCTCGAAATTTTGTATGAAGAGTTAGGCCAATTTTGAGCAAAGGAAATTCGCCTAAGCGGATAAGCTGTACTAAAAATTACAGACCTGAGGCTTGAGTAACACATCAGCAAAACTTCATATAATATCTAAGCTGAGTGACGTAGCCATCATTCGAAACAGAGTACGCCTGCAGAAATGTCTCTGCAGTTATTTAGCTGTCATATTCGAAAATAGAGCAGGCCTTCAGAAATCTGTTCAGCTTTGATGTAATCATCATATTCGAAAATCGACTATAGGCCTACAGAAATGTGTTCTGCAGTGATGTAGCCATCATATTCTAAAATAGAGTATAGGACTACAGAAATGTGGTCTGCACTGTGATGTAGCCATCATATTCTAAAATAGAGTAGGACTACAGAAATGTGGTCTGCACTGTGATGTAGCCATCATATTCTAAAATAGAGTAGGACTACAGAAATGTGGTCTGCACTGTGATGTAGCCATCACATTCTAAAATAGAGTAGGACTACAGAAATGTGGTCTGCACTGTGATGTAGCCATCACATTCTAAAATAGAGTAGGACTACAGAAATGTGGTCTGCACTGTGATG
>JAHWFP010080897.1:0-12197 GCA_023313725.1 Lithobius niger
CATTCCATAAAATACTACTGTACATTCCATGAAAGACTACTGTACATCCCATAAAAGACTACTGTAGAATCTACAAAAGACTACTTCCATGAAAGGTTACGGGACATTCAATAAAATACTACTGTACATTCCATGAAAGGCTACTGCACATTCCATGAAAGACTACTGTACATTCCATGAAATACTACCGTCTATAAAAGACTACTGTACATTCCTTGAAAGACTACCGTACATTCCATAAAATGTTACTGTATATTCCGTAAATCGTGGCTACCGTACATTCTATAAAGACTACCGTACGGGTAACATAGATTCCCGTGTCAGAATGAAAAACGTGAATGTGGCATTTAAAAAAAAGCTGCAGCGTTTCGGAGCATTCTGCCCTGCATTATCAAATAAACGTGAAAATAAAGCATAACAACGCACTGGAGCATGATTAAAAAAGAGCAACAACTCGAAAATCATTAGTATTGTAAAATCAATAACAATAAAACAAGTTCATGCTAAATGAACTTGGAACCAGTTTGCTTGTAGTTCACTGTAGTAGTTCACTATAGTTTCATTTTTTTCAGCAAAATTCATTACATTGAATTACTTATATTTTACTAGGGTAGGATTTTTTTTTTTTGGGGGGGGGGAGGGTTGATGCCTGTTTTTGAAGCATGGATGCAGTGTCCTAGTGTGTTGTTTTACGACCTTAGGCTATTTGCGTTTTATTTTTACTATTGTTTGATAACGTAAATGCAGTATGCCTTGAACCGTCGCAAATTGTTTTTCTTTACGAGACTTTCATACTTAGGGGAACCCGGGCCAAAGTGGATATAGTTTGTTTAAGTGCCCGCAGTGGCAGAACCATAAGACTTACGGTAGGGATATCCAGTTGAGGTTTAAACTTAATCCATGGATTAAGCTCGGTAACAAGGGAAAATGGTGATATCCATCACGAAATAAGTTGAGGACTAAACAAAATTTAGCCTGTAGGTCGAGGACTAACTTCATACTGAGTAGTTAGCCCCGAGCTGTAAAAAGCTGTGATATCCATCCAGGATTAGCGTTATTCCTGAGCTTTAACAACATTTAACATAAGTATATCGAGGGCTAATTTAGCCTGAAGGTCGAGGTCTAATATAAGGAGTAAAGAGCTAACAAAATCCCAACTTAGTCTAACACGGATATCACCAACTTTTTTCTCCAGTCCACTAACTCCCAGGTCGAGGGTTAGTTAGATCTAGGGTTAAGCTACTCCGGGGCTAGTTTAGACCTCAACTGGTTATCCCCCACCGTTAGCAAAACTTTGAAAACTGGTAACATTTAAAAAGAAACATTTGTTTTTCATGAAAAAAATTTGACCAATAGCGTTATTACAGTTTTAATAGTTTTAAAATTCAGTTTTGTAAAAAGTTGCATTTATCCATTTTGCCCCGGGTACCCGGAGAAATTGGATACCTACCTGGGGCAAAGTGGATATGTATTAAAAACAGTGTTTACAGATCATCAAAAGAATGATAATCGTGCCACAAAAGCTTTCAGCCTCTTTAGTAGCTACTTTCAGTCCATTATCCATGAGCTTTCTTTGCATAATTACGTACCATTCTAAAACAGAAAATAACCCAAATCCGCATGGATAAAAACACTTTTTCTTGCGCGACTCACTGGATGACCTTGACCGAAAGCACTAACAATATGTATCCACTTTGTCCCATGCACGTGGTATTGCCCCACTATGTACATTCTTCCTGTTTTACTTCGTCCTTAAAATATACTTAAATTTTCAAACTAAATAAATGCACTACATTATTCACAAGAATTCTTCTTCAAAATGACGTCATAATTATCATTCGGTGACGCATAGTTTCGAAGATATCGCACGTTTCCCTCGCTGACGATTTTTTTTCAACCTGCATTGAAAGCTGAAAGACGTGCCACACACTAATCCCTCTAGTGTCAAACTACACTGCAAAAAAAAAAATGTGACTTTACATAACGTTCTTGTAGCAGCCAGGCTGCCACATAATTATTGTTTAACTGTACACAAAATCTGGAAAAATATAGAGTGTGCATTACACAGGATATTCGAGCAAGTAAACATAAGATGAAAGATGCACATGGGAAGAGAGCAAAGTCTTCAACTTTTTTTAGTAACAGATATTTTTGCTTCCGCTCCCCCAATAATTCGTCTTGGAAAGGCCCATGTGTGTAATGACATCAGAAATATACGTGAAAGGCGCTGCAATAAGAACATTTTCCGCTATGAACGCTGCTGTCGCTATATTTCCCAATATTATGTTGCACGCATTTTACGTGTTATTTCTCTGTAGTGACAATATTTCCCGCTAGGATCGCTGTTGTTCTGTCATTTCAAGTCATTTTGTGTAATGTTACACAACGTTGAAGTGTAACGTTTCTGTCTGCCCTCCATTAGCGAAGTCAGTCATAAAATAGGAGTTTAGCTACACAAATATATTGAGTATTCATATAATTTTTTTACAGTGAACGTGACGTCACTAATATAGTAGTGCTGTAGCTAAAAAAAAATCAACAGCGCTTTAGCAGTGGTAGTTTTTTTGTAATGCCCATTATCCACTTTTCTCCGCATATCCTCTTTGCCCCGGCTTCCCCTACACGTTTCAGCTGGTGTTTTTTTTCCCTCTCTACCTTTTAAATTCCGTCATTTTAGAACGGAAAACAACGGGTTATAACGTAAATTCAGCCCACGGTTTTCCTTTTGGCTCATCAAAATTTAATGCATTCTGCTTTGGTTGATCTACCGCCTGGCAAACGGCTAATCAACAAAAATTAAGTCGCTAATCAACACGAAAAGCAATTAAAACCTCTACTAATTGTTTCTCATTGAGCACGTGCAACTGAAATTAAGGTCACGTGCTTGCGTTTCAGTTAACCCCCCCCCCCCCCCTCTTGAGGGCATTGTCCTCTTCCACACTGTTTCCAAATTTAAAGGCCATGGGAAGATCACAAACACCTACTATTGAAATTAACTTAAAATGTGTTGAAAATTATCGAAAATTCACCGCTGTGAGTTTGTAAACTACACCCTAACAACACACGATGTCTGTCAGTGGCCCAAAATGTACAATTATGGTTAGGTGATACGGCCGGAATGCGACTTCCATTTGTGATAAAAAAGAAATTTAAAAAAAAAGCAAAAAGCCCATCGATGCAGAAGCATACAATTAAAAATTCGATTCTTTTGCCAGCCATACTTAGCACTAGGCTAAAAGTCGAAACATGTAAAAAAAAAAAAAAAAAAAAAACACTGGGAGAACCCGCAAAGCACAACAAAAGCATACATAAAACCAGGGTGAAAACTGGTAATAGGGAGTAAGTACCAGTGGAGGTGATTGATGGAGTGGGGTGCTGGGCTTAGGATCATTTTAGTACTTAAATTATATGCTTTTGTTGTGCTTTATGGGTTCGCCTAGTGTTTTTTTTTTACATGTTTTTGACTTTTAGACTAGTGCTAAGCGCATTGCTTGAAAAAGACTCGTATCCGACTCGAAACGTCGCATTTTTATTTGTAGCCTATGCTTGTGCACCTGTTGGATTTTTACTTTTTAACTACTGTTTTCGTGTTTTTTTTTTTTTTCATCAGTCATGTTCATTTGGGGTCGAAGAAGACGTCAGTTTGACGTCCACTCTTTGTCCAGAGTAGTTCACATCATTGTTAAGTAAAGAATAAACAATACAAAATAGTGAATAAATTGTTATACTGTTATATTGCAAAGCAATATTGCAAAGCAATATAACGAAAGGAGGATTCGTTTGACCCCTGGTTGTTTCCCAGTATTTGCTCAGTGCTGCCTGATCGTTCACTGCAACAGTCGATTTTTGTTTGTGTAACACTCCCCATTTCCGCCAATCCTCTCCCTCCCCTCTCCCCTCCTCCTTTTATCCCGTCCTCTCCCTCTCCTCTTGGTTTCCTTCCCTTTCTCCTCTTTGCTATAGTTGAACACGTACCCGGCTCCCGTGCTTGTTTGTTTGTTCTCTTCTAGGTTCAGTTAATGCGTAATCGTATGCTTAATGGTAACAGCTCACTTTGCCCCCCCCCCCCACTCCTCCCACTCCCAGTCTTTCGCTGTGGCTTAAGCGATGCGTACCGTGTGAAAAAGAAGTAGTGCATGACGTCATGTAATACTTGCCCTTGAGATTACCACGATGTTTAGTTAGAAGGATAATTGTTAGAGCAAATTGTTAGTCGAGGCAACAATGTGCCAATTTCAACTTCAAGCCAAAGAATTGACACAATCACACGTTTTCATTGTTCCCCTTCCGGGGGTCGTTGCGGTTGCTTCATTTCTGCTATGAGACTTTGGTTTATAATGTAAAACTAGCTGAAGCCTGTGGCTGTTGGATGCCCCGTTTGCAATACCGATACGATCTGGGTGCTCATTTGTATGTTCATGTTATACCGAACTAAGTTTCTACAATCACATTTTTGCGCACACTGGCTAACAAACGCTGATTTCGTTCGCTTTGGTCACTCAATCAGCGCATATCCTTTCAGTTGCTTCTCCCTTAATAACCGAATCATGTAAAAATAATCGTTTGTTCGTTAGGATCACGTCGTCTATTTTCCTTTCATCACCCTACTGACGATATATATAACTCATTTTTCAAGATTTTCAAGCAATTCCAAGCACGGAGTTTCATTATTATTTTCCAGGACATTTCCAGGTTTTCAAGCAATTCCAAGCACGGAGTTTCATTATTATTTTCCAGGACATTTCCAGGTTATCAAGAACTCGCACGAACCCTGAATTACCTGTAGAGCTGTACTAAGAGTAAGCAGACTAAGACAAGTAGTTTTTAAACATTTTCCAGCGATGTCGTTTAGCCGAGTAGAATGCATCAATCATTATCTGATCTATCGTATGAAATAGTAAAAAAAAAGTATAAACATTTAAATATAGCAGTAAGGTTTCATGTGGACTAAACAGTACAGTAGCAGTGCAGTATCTGAAACCTTACAGGAAAGTTTATTTGTGTTCCTTTCGCTGTTTTGACTTCGGATCACAGTTAAACCTTACCTTAAGCATCAAACGAGTTCGTTTTTGTTTACTATAGTTAAAAGGCTGACTATAGTTATTTATGAACCAGGCTAAATAATTTAGGGAGCTAACTTACTCGTTCTGTTTGCTTATGAGTGTCGGTTTAGAATATGGCAGGGCTGCCACCGGGTACCTACAGTTTTTCACAAAATGTCACTTCACACATTTTCATTTTTTCACAAATTCTCGCACACGTTTTATTAAAATTTCCACATTTTTGCACCTTGGTTTCCCAAACTTTTCACAATTTTCACAGCGGAGACTGTGTTTTTTCACCATGCTTTTTTTTTTACTGCATCTTCACCTAACTTCTGAGCGCCTTACAAAATGGCATTTACGGCTTCCTTCGTTAAACCTTGTTTTGCGGAAGCTTCACTCAAAAGTTTTAAACCTTAGTCTTGCATGGCTTTGGCTCTCTTCTGTAGTTTTGTTCCGGCGTTTTCAATAACAGGTGTCTTGTTCAAAGTAGCTAGGATGTCTTCGTCCAGTTTCTGTTTCTTGGCGTCGGGTTGTAACTTCAATCCTGGGTATGAAGAATTTTTTTTTTAGAACTCCTCACAGCCTTAAGGAGTGGTTTTATGATTGGAACCTTCCGTGTTTGATTATCACATCTTAATCGAATAACCTGAATACATTTAAATGGAGTTGGGAAAGTGATAACTGGTATAGTTTATTTATTATTCGTGGCACATTGCAATTTTTTTTTTGCTAATATCTAAAAAAAATCACATTTTTTTCACACTTTTATCGGAAGAGGCCAGAATTTCAAATTTTTTCACATTTTTCACGTTGGTGGCAGCCCTGATAATAATGGCCCTAATGGTCTACGAGTTGCCTGATGAGGTAACCTTAAGATTTAAGCCATTAATCTGTTTGTTACATGACTAAGGATTACACATCAGACCGAACCGATGCAACAAGTGGCTTGAAGCTGGGGTTACGCAACGTTTTGAGGAACGCAGAAGGCGGCAGAACCGGTCATTGCTAATAAAGTCAGTGGCCGAACTTAACGACGGAAAACACGTTTGTGAAAAACCGTCACTGAAAAACAGGTTCGAGAACAGCAGCTTTGAAATTCTGAACGAGTTTTAGGGGAAATAAGTGATTTAAACCTTTTTTTTTTTTTTACAGTAATACGCACTTTTTAACACTTAAATGCAAAAAGAATAATTAAAACCTATTTTTTACAGCTTTTTATACAATACAAAGAAAGAATTGGGGATTTATCAACTTTAGTACCATTTCTAGTACCTAGATGCCGTTGTTATCAACGTGTGTTCATTTAATTGTAGTTTAAATAACTCGTGTATTTTTCTGATGTAATATTTTTGCCATTTTTTATCAAATGTTTGTTCTTTTTTTTTGAGAAACAATTAAACGCGTACAAGTAACTTTAGTAAACATGCTTTGCTATACCCTGTTTCACAAATTTGGGCCTTTAAGGTTTCTGTGAGGCCCATCCTCGAGTACGCTACCCCAGTTTGGTCCCCTCACTTATTGGGTGATATTGACCTGATAGAATCCGTTCAGCGCCGGTCTATGAGAAAAGCCTACGTGCCATGCGCGACCTCAGTTATTATGAACGCCTAACCCGCACGGGGCTGGACCAACTTCAATTGCGTCGCATTCGCTTCGACTTGATTCTCACATACAAAATACTCCGTGGGTTGATTGATGTGAATCTACCCTTTTTCGAACCCGTACTGGGAGCTATGGTTACAAGGGGTCATAACTGAAAGCTCGCTTACCAGCCTGTGCGGACTACCTGCCGCCTAAACTTTTTTTCCGTACGTGTCGTAAATGTTTGGAATGCCCTTAAGGCAACAACTGTAGACCAGCCAACGGTGCAGGGATTTTGCCGTATGCTAAAACAGGAAAATCTCAACAAATTCCTGAAGCGTCAGTATTTACCATCATAGTCTATTAATGTTTATAATGGTCTCGTTTCCTTTTCTCTTAGTTTGGCTCGGTATCAGCGGTTCAACACCCTTCCGTAGTCCTTCCACCTCTATGTGGAGAAATTATTATTATTATTATGCTTGTAGGAAACTGAGTGTAGGACGCCACATTTCCTTAAACTATCAGTGCAAAATGCATGTGGATATCACGGGGCGAGGGATAATCGTCTAACTGGAAAATCGCAAAATTGGATGAACGTATAACGGAAAACAGTACAACGGAATATCATCTAACAGCAAATTCGTATAATGAAAAAGCGTCTAACTGGAAATTCGTATAATGGAAAATCGTCTAATATCCCTGCCTCGCTCGCGCTGCCGCGCTCGCTGCGGCTATACATATAACATCAGAAACCGCAGTTAGACGTTAATCCAGTTAGACGTTTATCCATTATACAATTATCCATTATACGATATTCCGTTTAGATGCTTTTCCAGATTTTTTATTTAGGCAGATTTTAGACAATTATCCCACATTAGACGATTTTCCAGTTAGACGTCGTCCGACGCCCCTGTTGCTGTTTGGAGTATACGAGTGCGATATTTACATGTTTTAACACTCGTTAGTGGAAGAAAACGAGGCGTCATACAGTCGGTTTCCTATAAACTTAATGTCGAATAAACTATAACAGCGGCATTTAGAATTTGAAATGGTACTAAATTAAAATTGTAAATCTCAAACCCTTTTTTTTATTAGTGCATAAAATGCTGATGCAACGAATTTGAATTGTTCTGTTTTGTATTTAAGATCCAAACACTCCGAAATAGAGAAAAAAAAAACAAGTGAACAATTATTTTTTTCTCAGTTTTAAGAAAGAACTATTGTCAGCGCGGCGTATCTTGAGTCCTTTACGTATTTTGTGATCGGCGACGTCTTCCTGGAGGGGGCGGCTTTAATCGACGGCCGCCATTGTTTTTGCACCTATTTTGGATATCAACAAGGCACTCTGCTACCAAAAACATACAATCGATTATTTGTGTCCATTCTGGGGCGAACTCAAAATGGCCGCGGACACTATAGCTGAAGCACGAGTGATTTGAAAGCACGGTGTGCCACACTGGTTAGGTATGGTTGCTCATGTGTGTCCATGTTCGGCCGAATTAAGTTTCTTCAAATTTTTGCACACACTGGCTAATAAACGTTGATTTTCGTTCGCTTGGCTCACTCAATCAGCTAATCCCGTGAATCAAATTATACCCACCCCACCGCTATTACACCCCTCCTCCATTCTATGGTTACTTCTATTATATTCGTCCATGTTCATGTTTTCATATTCATGCTGGTGGAAATAAATGAGGCTCAAGACGGTCTTGAAGCTGTCCCTTCGAGAAGCACGTTGTCCTGAAAAACTTCCCCAATGCTTTCTTCTGCCAGACGCGTGGTGCTATTGGTTCTTAAACTTAAAAAGTAGTAGCAGAGCCTTAAATCAGTCAAATATTATTTGGAGGTAAATTATATTGATCATTTAGAATCAGACTGTTAAGAGAATGAATCGCGTGGTTTAAATATCTCGTGTTTTATTTGGAGGGTGGTGCACCTTGTAACGAACTCAAATATGGCAGCTTGATTAAGTTTGAACTACTACGTTGAGTTGAGTTTATTTCGATGCAGTGTACAAAGAAAATCAGAAAAGTGACAAATTCATACGTAACGAGAGGCGCACAAAAAAATTGAAAACAAATAGGAAACACTGAAGAAAAATGTTTCAAAATTTAAAAAATAAAAATCGGATTACTTGTGAAAAATTATTTAAAAAATAAACGGTAGAAATAAACATCTAATAAAATAACAAATACAAGTGAGAGAGAGAGAGACTGATAAACTACAAGACCCTTCAAAAGAAAACAAAAATAAAAACCAAACTTTAATGCAATTAGAAAATATAACACATTCGATTTTAGATACAATACAAACAAAAAGTAGATACCTTGACAAGGACGGTGTATAATATTGAACATACTTGCTAAGCGAGTAGGGTTTTGTTTGTTGTTGTCGTTGTTTGTTTTTAAGGAGCACGAACCTAAACTGGGTTATCAGTCCCACGACGACGATGATAGGGACAATTAAGCTGGAGAAATCCAAGGAGAGAACCCAGGATCTTTAACATGCTGCAATCAACATGAGCACGAAACATCACAGGGCCCTTATCCTCCCGAAAATGCCATGGGCGGCCGAAAATTTGATCAATAAACAATTTGAACGATGCTTATTTAATGATGACGTCACGCCGTAGGCAAGGAATTCTAATAATTTACTGCCCGGACAGTTACTGCATTTTACTGGTTTGACTGAATGCGTCACGCAGGAACGTCCCCATCCAGCGTAATACAAGCACAAACTGTCGTTTTTGTCGTTTTTAGCTCTTCCCTTTAAAAAAAAATCCCCCAACACATCAAAGTGCAAAGTGACCCTTTATGTTCACACCACGCCCCCGCATGACCCCCAGATAAATGGCCCTACGGATAATCTCTTGGATAAGTCCAGGTGCCTTATCACTATCAAATTTACGACGGCTATAAAGGTCTCGCACTAGAATACGAGCAAAAATTAATATGGCGCCGTGCCTCGCCAGATCACCAGGTGGTTGGCTCGCAAACAACTTTTATCCTCGTCCGACGACTTCCCCCGCAATTCCCCCCCCCCCCACCCACCTACTCCCCATCCCTGCGTCGCCTCAAATCGCGTATTAAAGATAGGAACGTGTTCATTGAAAGAACTGCCAAGCAACATGTGGCTTGCAACTTGTCATCGAATGTTATGAAGAATTTTATTTGATAACCGAGCGTTGGGGAAATACATCGTTGTATGTGCTTCTTTTGTCTACTTTATGTAATTACATCTTTAGATTTATACGGCTCACCATAAATGTACGTCTTTACGTGTTATTGTGGTGTTAAAGTGGAAAACATTTAAGCTACTCCCATTATTGGAGTACGCAAGCCAGGTGTGGTCACCGTCACTGCGTAGAGACATTAACAGGATTTAATGAAAAGAGCTATGACGATACCAGATTGAGGACGTTGAAACTGGATACACTGGAAATTCGTCGATTAAAGGCAGATTCGAGATTTATTTATTTATTATTACATGGTCTGTAGGATTATGACTACTCAGAATTTTTTTTGAAATTAATAAAACGTGCACTACACGGGGCCACCCAAATCAGTTAGTCAAGAAATCATTTAAATTGGAGTGTAGGAAGTTTTTTTTTTTTCTCAAACCCGGTGGTTAATGTCTGGAGCCTACCGACACATGCTGTGATGGCAATGAGTTTGTTTTTTTTTTTTTTTTTTGTGAAAAATTAAACAGATGTAATCTGATGTGTTTTGTTGTTTTAAAATATTTAGCTTGATATGATATTCTGTATCCAAATCCCATAATCTTTGTTTCAAGGAATTTATCACGTCTGGAAAGTCAGGGAAAACGGAATTTGATAAACATAGACCAAAAGTCAGAGAATTTCAACATTTTTCGGAAAGTCTTTTTCCTGTATAAAAAATAGTTAATTCTTCTTTCATTTTTTACTTCCAAAATCTTCCTACACTCACTGTATCACTCCATCACTCTATTACAGTTAATACTATCATGTTCTTTTGTTTTAATTTCTGATAAAGCAAAAACCCCTTAGGCCTAGTAATATTGAAACTTACGTGTTAAGTGTCTTTCTGGTTTTGTTTAGATTTCTGCTCGTTACCAATACCAGTTAGGGCAATGTAATTTTTGATTTAGCAAAGCGATGTAATATAGTTATTGCGTTTTGAGTGAAATGTTTTTTGTTTTTTTTAAATGTTCGCTAGTCCTATAATGTACTTCCAACGACCGACAACAAATCAGGGAAAAGTGTCAGTATTGGTCTGGAAAACATGGAAAAAATCAGGGAATTACATCTTGAACTTTTGAACGCCAAGCTGTACTGGTCAGTTGGAAGCGGTTTGTACCAGAACCCCATCTAACCATTTTAGTCTTCTGTACGCCGTAACCGGCGAGAAGACTATTGCAACGACTTTGTCCGTCCGTCCGTCCGTCCGTCGCTTTTTTCAACTTCGCAACAGTACCAGATATTGACGACCATTGTTTACAACGTCCATTGTTTAATAGACTGCTTCGACGTAACTAAATTAAATAATAACAGCAGTTGTAGTGCATGATAGAGGTGTGCGCCTCAACATTGGAAGTGGAGGAACTGTACAGAAGACCGGTGCGACTAGGCAGTCGCTGTAGCCGCTTGTTTGCTGATATAATGGTAAATAAAGATTATTATTATTATTAAATAATGAATTACCAAAATTAATCGATCGAGGGAGAAACTGCATGATAATAAATTAGGTTCTTTCTGCTGCCTCCAGCTAAGATGGCGGCCTGATACTTCTATCGCTTTCAACACTATCGTTTTATGACCAATCAGTCGTTCGTCTGCCGTGATCTGTGGAACGTTAAGGGTTTTTTCACTGGCCTGAGAGTCTTTCCACGAAGCAGCAGATGTCCTCATTACTTCCAGGTTACAAAATACTGGCCATGCTCGGTAGCAGATAAGTTTGGTACTTACGTCCAACAAGATAGCCCCCCCCCCTCCCAACTAATTATTGCAATGGAAGGACGTGGACGTACGTCAGACCGGAAGCCACTGATGAGGTAGATTGGATGCAGGATGGCACAGTGATAGGTGCAAACCATAGTGAAACAGAGTTCGCCAAAATATATTTATTGGTTCAGTTTAAAATAGACTAGCTGTAGCCCGTGGTGGAGTTGAAAGGACGGTTTGCCTCTGGGACCCAAAGAAGTGGTAGCCCACACGGGGTCCCCAACAACGCACTTCTCATTATGCAACTTTTTTTTTTTTATGCTTTACACTATTGACCACTGTTCCACTGTTGCTTAGAAGCAATTTTAATATTAAGAAAAGGATTTGTTTTTCTTTTATGCTCAGTATAGTTTATCGTTTCTCCTGGCATCGTAGAATGCAGCGCGGTATTGCATTTATAGTTTCTCGTTTATCGCGTTCAAAAAATCCTGCTTTGAGCCAGTGGCCCTGCCTCGTCAGCCTCCTAGTAGGGTGAAGGGACCCCATATCAGGCTGACTTAACCTCATAGCAGGGTGAGGGGACCTCATATTAGGATGAGTGGCCCCATATCAGGGTGATAGGACGTCGTATTAGGATGAGGGGCCCGTAT
>JAHWFP010080898.1:5314-17080 GCA_023313725.1 Lithobius niger
TTTGATGTTACATGCAGTAAATAAATATGTATAGTGGTAAAAAGGGGCTTGATGTTATATGATTGGTATAGTTACTTAAAGGAGGTTAGGGTTGGTTCACCTAATCTATGTACACAGTGTACAGCAGAGCTCTGCCAATTGCAGAGATTTCTCAATTTTTGAACTCGAATATCTCGTAAACTACTGGTTCTAGAAAAAAATGAATAGGATAAAGTTTGTAGTAAATTTTGTTTCCTTTAACTTTTGTAGGGAACATTTTTTGGTAGATCTCACAGATTCAGAGATATTAACAGAAACTAATAAAAACTCAACGATTTTGGGGCATTTTATGGTCTAGTGAAGCCAGCTCAATTCCAAATCATCGGGACTTTTGATATAGTCATTTTTAAACCTCCCCGAAGAACTTTACAAAATTTCAAGACTTGATGATTTTATTACACCATTCGCCAAATTTGAGCCTTCGTTGACTGGACTATTAAATCCCATAGGGTGATTATTCATCGATACCGAGATAACGGGAAGGCTTCCAGATATGAAATTGGATGAATGGGTGCAGTACAATAAGAACTGCGTGCCTTTTATGGTTTGAAGCCTGTGGGCGTAACGGGGATGGTGTGGGAGGGTGCGTAAGTACGAAAATATTGTTATAACCATTGTTAGTATTGTCGGCATCGTCTCTCATTGGACGGCCAAAGTTAGAGCAATGACAACGTGTGCCTAGACACACACTAGTGTATAACGATACATCTAAATAACGTTGCCAAAGAAATTGTATTCATGGACAATTCACGAAAAATAAACCAACTGTAAAAACAAAGCAAAGTAAACAAAGACAAAAAATGATAAAGAGGCCACGAAGTTGAGAGTGGTTCGGCCCTAAAAAAGGAGTAATATCAACACACCAAAACTAACTAAATAAAACAAATTACAACAAAATCTAGACACACGCTAGTGTGTCGCCGCCAAGTAACAGTAGATCATCCCATTGTAGCCATCCGATGGTTAAAAAATTTATTGTTAATGATAAAAAGGAGGCTCACTAACAGACATGTGTTTGTTAACTGTAAGCAACTGAAAGCATATTTTAGCATGTTGGGGATAAATCCCAATGCGACAGAAATGTTTCAAATTGTGGAAAATGTAAGGGGAAGGGTCAGAGATTAAGAAAACTAAAATTTAAAGGATGAGTGTCCACCAATCATGGAGAAAAAGATGCGTCAATAACGTTGTTTTTATGTTACTGGCTGGCTAGCTAACTAGCTGGCTGGCTGGCTAGCTAATAAGATTTTCCCCATGTTAAATCCCATAGACTTTTTGCTCATGGCTAGCGCAAAATTGAGAAGGTCTACGAAGCTGAACTTTTGCAGACGGATGCATGGTGATCTAAGCATGGTCCTTTTGTTGGTTTGGGGGTTGTAGGGGTCAGGACAAATGCGTGGGAGGGTTTTGAAATTCGCCACGGGCGAATTTAAATTTCGTTTCTTTTCCAAGTTGCAACCAAAGATTTTAAGCAACAATGGCTTGAACAATCAAGACTGGTCCTTATATTTATTGTAAAAGCCTGGACGAACTAAAAACTGAACTGTAACGAACGACAAAATAAAGAAACATTAACGTTGCCGTGGATTGCGTAAGAATAAAGGGATGCACGTTAGATGATGGTAACGCAACAATACGAGCATCCACGAGCTAATGGGTTTTTTGTTAATAACCGAAAAATAAAATGCTTCGCGTTCTGCTGTTTTAGTAACGGCGACCTTCGGGGGTTTCTGCATGACTAAATGTGAACGAAATCTTGAAAAATAAAGGGGAAGGTGCAGGGATAAACAAAACAACTGAAGGGGATGCGCTGATTGAGTGAGCGAAGCGAACAAAATCAGCGATTGTCAGCCAGTGTGTGGAAAAATGGGATTGAAGCAACTTAAGCAGACGTTGTAACCTTCTGTACGTTCAATCCTATGAAAGTTGTGATATCCACCCAAAACCAAAACTGGTACAAAAATCCGTCAAGTTTCCAAAAACGGTCGGCCTTTGAAGGTAGTGATATCATTCCACCAGGGAAAGGCCGCCAAGGTCAATCTTATTAGCCAAGTTAATCGCACCAAATAATACTTTGGACGTTAAATGAAAACTTGAAGATGCTACAGCGAGTAGCAATCTTCAAGTTTTCATTTAACTATCGATTTATTAGTCGGTGCGATGAACTTGGCTAATAGGATTAACCTTGGTGGCCTTTCCTTGGTGGAATGATATCACTACCTTCAAAGGCCGACCGTTTTTGGAAACTTGAAGGGTTTTCTACCAGTTTTGGTTTTGGGCGGATTAAACCAAAAACCTATAAAGAGGTGACTTAAGTTGACACCAACGTGACGTTCTCCTCCAGTTTGGCCTGTGTTTTTTTGGGTGACTCTCTCTCCCCCTCCTTGATGGAGCCTAACAAATGTATGATCCCCCCCCCCCCCGGGGAGGTTTAAAAAGCCATGACCCCAAATTTCTTCCGCCCTCACCCCCACGGCCCCTTACCCCGCTGTGGATACATTCACCACGCCATACAGGCAACTGAGCCAGTACGATGCGCTAAACAGCTGTGGCTTTCGAGTTGTTGCCCGTAACTCTCCTAGAAGCGAAAAGATGCTAAGCTAACGACTGCCCGAACAGCGTTTCGGCCTCAGTGGCAGTAGTACTGCTTTGTTGCTAGGAGACGTAAGGTCACGTGATGCGTAATTGCGCGAGACAAGAGATGCACGTGGTTTAATTGAAAGGGAGCAGAATTGATCTGATGGGGATGGTCTTGAGAAGAGCCCTCTTCCACCCCGCCCCCCCCCCCTCTCCCCCAAAGGCCCCCAAAACCACTCCTTTCTAACAGATACCTCTTTACGATGCGGTCGTAAGCACCAGGAGCCAAAGACGCATAAAATTCACGCCAGAGGGACGCTGCGAACAGACAGCCTAATTTTACCAAAATGCAAATAGAAGTTTCACGCGCACCCTTAGCGTTGGGTGGCGCGCCCTTTCAAATGAACAAAGATCCATTCAGTAAGCCGCTTCCGAGATGCTGCACTTAATGCAGATGTCAAATCAATCCACCCAAAACCACAAGAGATATCAGAGAAGCCGCCAAATTGCCAAAAAGTCGGCCGTAGAAAGTGGTAATCTCATTAAATCAATGAGAGGCCTCCAAGATTAACCTTATTAACCAGTGTAGCCTTAAGGGTTTATTCGGAGACAAAACTTGTAGACCGCAACTGCATTCGACCAGAGCCGGACTAACACTTCTGCTGCCTAGTGGCTTCTACAGGTACCCCTCCCCCTACCCCACCAACCCCTTCCCATACTTTCAAGCTTTTTTCCCAAAAATTATGAATACGTTTTTGAAGCTTGGTTTCTGTGTGAACCAAGCTTCCGTAGGATGCTAGCTAGCGATGTTGGCGCAGTAAGCATACTCATCACCAATCGATGCTACACCATCCTATTTACTTGACGCATGCGCGGACTTCAGCTACTCTCCATGGCAACGAACGTGGACGAGTGTTGTGCTAAATGGTAGGCGGAACGGTATTCACGTTTTGTTATAAATATTTCTTTTTGTGCATTGATCTTAAACACACGTATAATTTGTGTGAATCTAGCACGCACAACATTGATTTAAATTGTGCCCCGATTTAACATTTATATTGTTAGTAGTCAATTTTTTTTAACTTTTATTTTTAACATTTAGTTTGTTAGTGTTCACATTTCGAACAACACTACGTGCCATTGCACATACCATGCAAAACCAAGTTTCACAGATCACGGATTCTTGTTTTGATCTTTGCTATTTTTACCCGTATTTTGCTGCCCGTCGGAATTTTGCGCCCCTCCTCCAAACCCCCCTCTAAACGCAGTACTGCATTCTACTAAGAACTGCAGTGTTTAATTTAAACCAAGATTAGCCCTATTCGCCAGTGTAGCATTCAAAGTGGTTTAATTCTGAATAAGCTGTGACAAACTTGTAGTATTCCCGCTCAGTTAGTCTGGAATTTAAGACCAAAAGGCAACGTAAATAGGTTTGCATCTATATTTATTTAACAACTGCAGTTTACGTTTATAAAATAGCATCTAAAACTGAAGTATTTTTATGTTTGTTAAGGTAGGTGGCACAGGGGCACTCCACTTTAAAGAGACTTCTGTTTACCCCCCCCCCCCCACCTACCAAAAGACAATAGTGGCTGTATATAGTATTCTAGTTTCTTAATGCAGACTGCTTGCTTCGTTTAGAAAATAATGGTTTATTCAGAAGCCGTTCACAAATTTGAAAAAAAAAAAAACCGAACCCTTAATTCAACACCAGAGGACAGAAAACAAAATTAAAATTGAATGCGTCTTAATTTTAATACATGGCCCCAGGTTTAATCAGCGGAAAGTAATTAGAAACTTTAAGCAAAGAAAAAAATTAAAGTTAACGATCGAAGGATTAGGTTTAAGAGGTTTAGGTGGAAGAGATATTACCAGACATTACAACAACAAATAAACAACAACGAATTTTTTAATGTCTGGATCGAACTGTCATTAGCGTTAAGCGCCTGGAAAACTCTGTTTGCGCAAATAAGCTACATAATGCCTGTGTCGCAATTACGAATTAGCAAAAATTAGTTGTTTGCGACAATAGTGCCTTTGAAGTATAATCAAAGTAAGCAACGATACGAAGTGTTGCAGTTTTCGTAATTAATTATTGAATTTTACCCCGAAGTCTCAAGGAGAAATTTGTATGGTCACAGACTTCAACTCCATACGTGATATTATTGTTAAATAATTTCTTTTGAGCCTAAGTCAGTGAACAACTCAAAACCTCTTGCAGCAGAACCGTTTACCAGCAGCGGCGTAATGTCCCTCCTCCCTGAAATGTCTTTCTTAGAATGTACATTCCTTTGAGTGTCCCTCTCCTCCTCAAAGAAAAGCCGTCATCACACAACCGAACCACGCGATGACCAACCTTTCGCCGACCTTTCACCCCGCCACCTCGTTCTTAACCATCTCTTCTGTACGCCTCCACAACTGGCACCAGCACATATTCGTGGGCGCCGTAACTGTGTCCGCCATATTTACCAGGCATTCTCGAATGTCTCAATGCGATTCGCGAGTGTTTACATGAATAAAGACGATGCGCATCAGACTCCCGATCCACCTGTGTAAAGCGCTTCGGGTTTTGTATCACCAGATGGAGAAAGCGCCATGGAATGGAGGCGACACGGACACGATCTGCATACCTCTGAAGCACTTCGAAGTGGTCATGTAAACTTGGTGCATATTCTTCCGATCCCATTACTTTTGGTATTACCGAAGTTAATTAGATCTACGGATCATGATCCAAATTTTAGTTTAATTTGCTTCGGCATTGGTATTTCATATTAACCCATAACCGCCTGAAAAAACTTTCAGACCCTTTTTTTTAGATGGAACTTAGGTCGGTTCTCGGATTCGAACCGGCTTTCTCTTGGTTTGCAGCCGACGACGCTGACCACTGGGCTATGACTGCCAGATTTATTCGGGTCCCCGGGACTTAGTTTATCGCTGTTGGGACTTAGTTTATCGCTGTTATACGTTGAAGGCGTACGTTCGTATCTAGGCGGCTACGGGTTAGGTGTCATATTGATGCTGCCGATTCACCAAGTTAAACGTATCCTGACGAGAAGCATCTTCGGTTTCCGTAAAAGTCCGGCGATTGACTAATCCAGATCCTGACGCGAGCAAGCTTCGTATTTCCGCAAAAAAAGTCCGGCGAGTAACGAAAGTGACGTCATTTCCCTAATATGGGCATAAACTCCAGTGGCACAACAAGTACGGTTCCGGCCCGTGTGCATGTTAACCAAAAGGTCCCCCACCCCCTCCCCGATCCCAACCAATAGAAGAACAATTATAAAAAATGTGAAAAAAATATGCATGACATTTTATCGGCATGATCATTGCTCAAAAGTCCTACGTGCTTTCTGCTCAGCTAACTCATCAAATTGATGTGTTTGCTGAGCAGAAAGCTCGCCGAGTGAAGCTAAAGTAATTATTGTGTGTGTGTTTTTTTTCTTTTTAATATGGTAATCTTTGGCTTTTGGCTTAAAGGCTTTTTGTGAGTTTGTAGCTTTTTCGTTTGAATTTACCTTCATTCTGATTATGTACTGTGCAGGGCCCTTGCACGGCCCCTTGTTAGCCTGGGCCTGAGTTCAGCTGAACACCCTGATGGTCCACCCATGCATAACTCAATGCAAGCAAACAGCTTGCTCTAACTCTAAGTGAGATATACTGTCAAGATTTGTGGTTTGGTTGCCAGTGACCAATCAGTGACGAGTAAAGCTTCGATCTGTATAATTACTGAAGCAGAAAGGTCCCGTGTGGTTTTTTCAGTGTAATTCGAGCATGGTGGTCGTTTTGCGGAAAGAAAACAAAAATACTCAGTCTTAGGAACACGCACCTGCGTTGATGCGTTTTCAAAGCACATTGCTTTGGTGCACTTGCTGGTGGGACAGCCACTACGATTGTCAACATAGTGGCTGACGTGAATTGAGTTAAAGGCACATAACTCCCTCCGGTATATTTTAACAGTTTCACTCGATACATTACAGGAAATAGTTTTATATAAACTGATTTACCTTTCATTTGCAGATGTCAGTAGTGGCGCGTGAATGTTATTAGGCTTGTTTTAAACGGCTCGGTCCGAGCGGTATATAACTCCCGCCACATCGCTGGCAAGCCGCGGCCCTGGAGGAAGGATAATTAATCCTTCGCTCAAGTTTGCGACTTGGTCGTACGATGTGTCACGTTGCAGCGGCCCCGAAATGAGTATGACTAGTGTCGTAGAGCAATGCGCGCTGCGGTCGTTTGAACTATATTTTAGCGTAGGTGACGCAGAGTAAGGCGGCCAGAACGGAGGGATTTATGTGTCTTTAATCCACTTCTTCATTTCTCTATCCCTCTGACTATAGAGAATTTAGCCAGCCCATTCACGAACTGTTGCTTTGTACAAAGTATCAAAATACTGCAAAGAACGGCACGTAATTAATAAAAAATAAAAAAATAAATAAAAAAACAACAAAGAAACGCCGGTTGGGTTACCGTCTCGTGACATCCTACCCAAGACTGGGAAAATTAAATCCGACTCCTGGAACCCCCTTCCACTTCGCCTCTTACCCAGTCAACACACTGTAATTCAATAAAAATGTTAGCAGATGGGCGTGTCGGTCGCTCCGTTGGTTTAAAGGCCTCTTCGCTTTCCCCCTCCGCCTCACCGCCAAAATTTAATTTTGTTTCCCGTCTGTTTACGTAAGGATTTGAAACAACCAACCGCGGAATTGCGTTTGAGCGCTGAATACAACTTACGGGCCGAGTTGTAGGCGACTGACAACCACTCTGGTGACAGAACCACTTTTAATTTGGCGAGGGGAGAGGAAAAATGTGACGACAAAAACGGATCCCACATAGAACGTGGTCTGATTACGGTTAAAACTTGCCTTGTCCGACACATTTAGTAGTATTTTAATAGTACTTGTTCCCTTTCATTGAATTTGGAAATACATGGTCACCACACTTGGTCCGAGATATTGATAAAACTGAACTCCAATTACGGACATGATCACCTGAAGGTTGAATTGCAGCTGAAATCACCTCATTCAATAAACTTAGCTACTCGGATTTTTTCTGCCCGATCCTTGAACATGCCAGTCCTGCATGGTTACCACACCTTTCCTGTGATATTGGCGAAACTGAATCCGTGCTTTATCAAGTCTTTAGGATGGCGAGTACAGATCTAAAATGTACGTAATTGTTTTCACTGCCCAATTACGCTTGAAATCAGATAAATTTAAACAGTATTTCAACAGATTTTGTTCGAATATGCCAGTCATTTGTAGTCACAGTACCTAACCTGTGATATTGAAGAACCTGAAACTGTTTAAGAAAGTTTGCCGAGACTTGTAATGCTGTGAAAAGACCTAACACAATACATGGTCTCTGCACACTTAAAAGCATAATTACGCTTGAAATCTTATTGTTTGATAAGTTTAAAACAGTGTTTCAATAGTAGTTGTTTTCGAATCCCTAAATATGCTAGTCCTGTATAGTCGCCACACCTGGACTGCGATATTGATAAAAATGAATCCGTTGCTATTTCTTGCTACTAGATGCCGTTGTATGCAAAACGTGGGAAAAAAACCAACCAAACTGCAGTTCACAAAACTCGTGCATTTTTCAGATATATTTTTGCTTTTTTCTGATCAAATGTTTTTTTTTGAGAAAAAAAAATAAAAATTACGACCACTCAAGTTAAAGGTACATGTATCCCTGTTGGCTTTCCTGTACGATTCAGTTTTGCGACATTCATTCAAACGTATGTAAATGTTGCCCACACAGTCATTTTCTTGTTTTTTTCCTTCGTCCGAGATGATTTTGCGACATTGACTGTAACCTGTGTAAATGTTGCAAACGCTATTCTCAACGGGTCGCACTACATACCGGAAGGGTTCATGTCCCTTTAAATCAGTGAAGATACGTTGCTAACAACGACATCTAACGACAACAAATAGTATTAAATTTGGTAAAATTCCTTTCGTTGTACAAACTGCCATGCACAACGGATTTTATTTTTTTTCCCTTTACGTTTAAGAGATTTAACAGAAGCCTGTAAATGTAAAAAACAACAAATACAAAACAAGTAATTTGCTCTTTAACGACTGAATACCTTCGAAGTGCAAACAGAATAAGAGAAGAGAGGGCAATACGCCAATTTTAATTGTCGATTGAGTTAACCTTGGCGGCCCTTTTCTTTGTGGAATGATATCACTACTTTCTAAAGCAGATTTTTTTTTTGGGAAACTTGGTGGCCGTTCTGACACCATCTTTGGTTTTTGGGTGGTACCATAACACCAGCCGCCCATTTGTTTTAGGCGTTCGATCTTGTAACGGAGATTATTATAAATATTTCATTGAATTCTTTATTTACTGCGTTTTCGTTTGTTTTGTTTTTTTGATAGTTGCTTCAGAGTAAAGTTGAAAGCATCGTGGTGGCATCAGCGATGCGTGAGCACCAGAAAAATCAATACAGCATACTGGGATTTTCATTTTATTTGTAAGAACGAAACAGTCCTTGGGGGTACGGTAAAGAAGAACACTTAAAAGGAAACCAGAACAAAATCGTACATAAATGCTTCATGAGGAGCATTTTTATTTTTATTCAATTTCGCAACGAATGCTACTTTCGTGATAACTTTTTGGTAAAAATAAAAGCAAACAGGTGTTTTCGTCTAAATGTTTTTAGATGCAGCCGTACATTACATAGGTAGAGCAAGAAGGATAATCGTACAGTAAATATAAAGTACGCATATGTTTTTTTTAATCGGGGGGTGTAAGGGGGGGGGGGGGAGGGAAAGAGGCGTAAAAGTTGCCCCCACCCCCCAGAAAAATATTTATTTACACTACCGCCACAGAGCTTGCTACAAGCGGTCGTCGTGACTGAGCGGTGAGAGAGCTCAGTCTGTTAGCTGGAGGTTTGCGGATCTGGTCGAACCCCTGGAAAGGGGATCTTGGCAAAGTCCCTGCCAGGACTGTCAGCCAGGATAGCATGAGAGGCTGCCATACTCCTTCAGCGGCTATGGGAACTATTCTGGCCAATTCTGGACAATCTTTGGCCCCCAACGATAATCGGAGGTTTCCGGGTTCAAATCCGAAGGTTGGCTCCTCCCTTTCCCAGATATTTCTTCTTTCAAAAAAGTCAGAAAATGTTCAAAATTGAGCCGGTTCAGCCAAATAAGCATTAAATTGCTTCGGCTGACGTAAGGCTAAAAAAAAAAGTGCAAACAGCCACAAGTTAATTTAAGTACTTTCGTTTTAGAATCACAAGGTGCAAAATACTGAAAAATTC
The DNA here is from genome assembly GCA_023313725.1 of Lithobius niger. NCBI lineage: Eukaryota > Metazoa > Arthropoda > Chilopoda > Lithobiomorpha > Lithobiidae > Lithobius > Lithobius niger. The sequence continues at coordinate 15,198 of JAHWFP010080898.1, forward strand.
CCACATTTTTGTAGTAGAAATATTCGCCAAGTTTGGAGTTTGGACAATATGGTGCAAGTCTCTTAGAATGTCGCCTGAGGCTTAAAGACCATCCAGTACAAGTGTTGTTGAAAATTAGCAAGTTTTAGTGGAAGCTTAAACAATGTTGGTTGTGCGTTTTGAACTGTGGATCTTAGATTTGCAGTAAATTTTTTGCGATTATGCATCGTCTTGCATTCCCGAGTGGGTTTTCTTAGACCTCGTTGTCTAAGGGCCACTTTGCTTTTAATGTCAACCATTTGTTAATTATGTTTATACTAGCCATATCGTCCGCGTGGCTCACTCCATTGGCGTCGATCCATGCTTCCTGTAATTTCCATAATTCCAAGAGCATCACAACATCGATGTACTGATTATTTCGACGCAAGCTAATTGCAATTATTGCTCACAGTTCGTCCATCACATTCCTAAGCACGCTTGCATTTCATGACTGCTGATGACGTCATAGTTTTCTAAGGAAAAGTTTTATTCAGGCGTAATAAACTTTTCATGAACAAACTATGACGTCATGAACAAACATCATGAGCGTAAAAAAAAACCAACTTTGACGTTATTTTTGCAGTTTTCTTCGAGTATTTGAGGGTCATAACATCAAGGTACAGCGATAGAAAATAGGCCTAACCGGAAGCGCAATTTAATTATCGTCCATTTGGTCCTACTACCATCTTTATAGGTGCCTTGGTTCCAGAGGAGTAGAGGTACAAACACGCACGCACATCATGTAGATAATAATCCTATAATGTGCGCGGTTTATCTTGAGTCCTGCAGATATTTTATGAGCGGCTACGTTTTCCTGGAAGGTGCGGCATTAATCGACGACCGCCATTGTTTTTGTAACCATCTTGGATACCAACAAGGTACTCTGCTACCGAAAACATACAATTGATTATCTGTGTCGTTCTGGGGTGAACTCAAGATAGGCCGCGGACACTAAGTGCGTCAAAACTTGCAGGTCCGCCATCTTCAGTTGGTGAATCCGGCGGACATATCGCCTTGACGAGCCAGCGATTCCGGAGCTACAGAAGTGACGTCATCCTTAGGAATCGAAATTCAATTCACGGCGTGTTTAGGAACAGCTTTGATGAATGCGGTGACAGCACTGAGGTGTTCGGCGAGTTTTAGCATGTCAGAAGTAGACATCGTATCTTATTCTAGGCAACGCATGGCCCTACCGGTATTTGCGGCTTCACTACCCGTGCACCCAAATGCCGGTATTTTCTGGTATTTGGGTGCACGGGCAGCTGCGAACACTGTGCCATCGGATTCGATAGGCGTTCTGGTCCCAGCTGTACATCTCTGGCTTCTTACAGACCCGGGTTCGATCCTGGTGATGGGAAGTGTATATGTACGGGTTTTTCTCCAGTTGTTTCCCACCCGTTGCGCGAGGGTTTCCTTCGGGTACTCCGGTTTCCTCCCTCATGCGGCAAAAAACAACTCTCCTGATAGTGGCATCTTCCACTTTACATCTGCCACTTGGGTTTGGGTGGGTGGATGCCTCGTGCGTTTTCTATTTCTATTTCTTTACTAATGGACCGGTCATTATTTATGACAGGAGGGGGAGGGGGGGATAGATGGAGGAAATGAAAATGTGACCACCAAATTGTCGATGATCCCACCCCTTCGAGACCCTGCCAAAAATCTTGACTTCCCCCTCCCACTCAAGGTCCAAAAATAATGTGACCCCCCCCCCCCCCTCAAAAAATAAATGCGCCTTTTGTATACCGATTGAGACATTGTCTGCAGATGATTTCCTGCAGTCAAGATTAGTGGTATAGCCAAATTAAATAAGTAGCTCTCCACACCGATAGTTACCATTAGCATTACCATTACCATTAGAATGATGG
>JAHWFP010080902.1:0-17999 GCA_023313725.1 Lithobius niger
GACACATATGATGGTTTGACACATATGATGGTTTGACACATATGATGATTTGACACATATGATGGTTTGACACATATGATGGTTTGACACATATGATGGTTTGACACATATGATGGTTTTCACCATAATTAATTGGAGATGGTAAGGTTAACGGAAGTATGAAGAACGATCTGTAAAGAATATGAATGGGGATTAGCTGGCGTACGGAGGCGATGGGATAGCATTTACTAAGCAGCGATCCTATTAACATTCACTTTTCATATCGTCACATGACTGATACACAATGTGCGAGCAAAACAGCAGAATCGTTACTGTATGTAAAACTGACGCGAGCTTTATTTTTCTTTCTGTCCCACGTAGCCTATAATTTGCAGGATAACGTTGATTGGGGGTACTTTTGTAATTCGGCACTGCTTATTTGAAGAAATGCCTGAAAAAAATTACCCTCTCTCCACACAGAGTACGTTTTACTTACCAGATGTTGAAAATTAACCATAATTTTATTCGTCGCGTCGAGTTTCAAGCAGACACGTTTTAAACGACCATCTACGATTCACGGCCGTCATTTATTAATAAATATTATTCCCAAAGTTGAAGTTAACAGGCAACAAAGAAATGCATCCTTATTAAGATTAAGGATGGCTCGGTAACCGAAAACGAATTTTCAGTTTTGACGGAAAATCGAAACCGATTCAAGTTTTGTATCGGTTTTTCGTACAGTGTTCGAAACATCAAAGAATTATTTGTTGTTTTAAAATTTTAAGTAGTAGTAATTATCATTTTTTACGTATAAATGACAGCGAAGCTTCAAGTCCTAAAAAGAGAAAACAGACCAATATGGTACCACAGCCAGGCCCATGGTCAATGACGCTGCTGAAAGTGAAAGCATGACCGAGTTGGAAGGTAATAATAGTGCTGTTAAAAAAAAAAAAAAAAAAACTAGAAAAATCGGGTTGAGGGGGGGAGGGTGGCAAAAACCAATACCAAAACCGAAACCGCAGTTTTATGAGCATGTAAAACCGAAACCGGAACCGAAGTCAAAAAAATGAAACCGACCCATCCCTGGTCTTTATACGGAATTTTTCAAACGCTTGGTTTTCATGTCATGATTGCTCAGTCGGCAATGGCTTTTGGGTAGATCTTAGAAGTCTCAATTATTAGAAATTCGCTAAAACTAGCATAAACGAGCTTAAAACGTGGAAAGCATTTTGTGTTTCGAAGCAAGGTCGACTGGAGTAGAAATTGCCTGTCTTGCCTCCCTACTTACGCCAGTTGCCTCTCTACTCTCGCGCGGGTCGGGAAGATAAAACCTCTTAGCAATGTTATATTAAGTGGCTTGGAGCCAGGAGCTGAAATCTGCTGCTTCTCCTCCAGACGGCCTTGTGCAAACGGTGTAATATAAAGAGGTATTCCTCCGTTGTAGCCACCTAACTAAAAACATGGAGTTGGATACTCGATCCAACTCTACGGATGCAACTCCATGTTGTATCCATAGAGTTAAAACATGGACCATTCAGGACGTGTATGGCTTCATTCGATCCCGTTATTAACTGATGGCCAGTCTTAAATGTAACTCGGCCTCTGAGTATTAAGCTCGAGTTTCAAAACGATAATACTCTACACGCCATGTAAAGCGCAATGAACGAAAATGAATACAAAAAAAAAAACCAGCGGCTGCAGCGACCACCTGTTCACTTCCACCACTTTTTCAACAAAAATGTTGAGGCGACACCTCTATTATATAATCTAAGGTAGTAACATCACAATTTCCAGTTTAAAATGTCTTGGTTTTAGTCTTCTGTACAGCCGTACCGGCTGAGAAGACTATTGCAACGACTTGGTCCGTCCGTCCGTCCGTCCCTCCGTCCGTCCGTCGTTTTTTTCAACTTCGCGACGGTACCAGATAGAGACGACCACTGTTCACAACGTTAGATTCAGTGTCGAAAATTAGTTAAATAACATGGCAAATTAAAACATCGTTACCTCCTTGTAGCTAATAAACTTCTTCGACGTAACTAAATTAAATAATAACATTGCATCGTCGAATTGAAATCCTAAGGATTTGTGTTAACGCAGCTATAAAAACAAAAATATTTTAGCTTCATTTAAAAGAGTCATGTCGTATTGTTGCATGAATGAATAGGCTTACGGTCGAACCAAATTCTCCATTAAGCTTATCTGCTACATACGAAACTAAAACTGTCGTTAAAAAATTAGGCCTAAAAAATGAAAATTAAGCCTAAAACCACGTTACCATGGCAACGTCAAGATGCTACGAGTCGCTGCTGGCTTTCTCAACAGCGTCTCTCCTGTCCCTTCCCTACTACCACTGATCTATATAGGCTACGTTGCGCATTACGTTGTAACACTGTAATTGTGTGTCCGGATCGAGGCATACCGTGTTGCAAAAATGAATAGGCTTACTGTATACAATCCGAATCTCCATCAGTTGCTACTTACGAAATGAAAGTTGTAAATTAGGCCTAAACGCAGACAATTACGCCTAAAATGTAAAATGAGCTTAAACTAGCACATTTTTACCTTGCAATTCTGATGGTTACTGCTTTTAGATTACATAATAGAGATAGCTGTTGCCATGCGTGATAGAGAAGTGTGCGTCACTATTGGTAGTGGCAGAACTGTACAGAAGACCGGACGCGACTAGGTAGTCGTTGTAGCCGCTTGTTTAGGCCTTGCTTTTGACTTAAGTCAGAATTGTCAGAAATCAGAATTGTCAGCTTTTCGGCCTAATTTTTTTACCTGCCGTTTTAATTTCGTAAGTAACAACTAACGGAGAATTGGACTCGAGAGTAGGCTTATTGCTACATGCAACACGGTGTCGAGACTAATGTGTACCGTTAACGAAATCCTTTTTTTTTTTTTTTGGTTTTGCTTGCGTGTCTCTGTAGTGGTTAAATGCGACGGTCACATGTTATTATTTCATTGAGTTACGTTGAGAAATCCTATTAGCTGGAAGCGACGATATTTCAATTTGCCGTGTTCTTTGAAGTATACTTCAGTCCCATTAAAAAAGGTGACGAACGGATGGACAAAGTTGTAGCTGTAGTCTTTCGTTGTGCTGATGCATAAGCTTGAATGGTTGGGCAAAAGCCGTAGACTCGTCGATTTGCTCTTTCGAATTTGCAGCCTCGTTTAATCCGAACATCTTTTCTCTGTCCATCATGTACGTGCAGCTCGGTTCGTCGTCTGGATTTGCGACTCACTAAAAAAGAAATTGCGGCGAGCGCCATTTACCTACCATTTTCTTCGAGGAATAACACCAGCTTCGTTCATTCCCGGATAATTTTCAAATCTAAAAAAAAAAAAAAACCGAAAGAAAAAAACTGCTGTCACGTGCAGATGATTTCACCTAACTTTTAATAATACGCGCAGTACTTAGTTTTACCATCTCGTTCTTCTAGTAGCACGTTCTAGAAGCACGCTCACGTCAGACATTGTACCATGAAGGGAACAAGAAGAAGAGCGATGATTATTGACTTTTTCTCTTCATCAAAATTCAATTACTCCGAGTAAATAATATGTCTGGTCTTGTTAAAAAGCGTCGAGTCTCACGTGCGTCGACGGCCTCCTCGAATTCATAACTCCCTCGAGGCTAAGGGAACGACCGAAAAAGGGAAAAAAGAAGAAAGAAAGCGCCCTCTGTCTCTCTTGCCTGCCATGCACCGCGCGCTTTTTGGCGCCTTTCCCACTCGCGAACCGGAAACCGACCACCAACGAAACAGGAAGTAATGCCCCATTTGTCGCGTGGGGAGTATCGAAGATACACAACGGGTTAGCACGCCCACAAACAACAAGATGGCGACCACAAAAGTTGCGAGCCCTTAAAGAGGCTTGTTTTCGTTGCAGTATTAAGAGTAATGTCCAGTTGAGGTGCCAATGTGGAGTGGCGACTTGTCTGGTCCACTTGGGAGTTGCTGATCAATTCTAACTGAAGTCGAGATGCGTAGGCGCATTTGTGACTTGGGAGTGCACTTTAACATCGTTCGCAAACTCAATTGAATGTAATTCCTTTAGCTGTTCCATGAGTGGGTTGGGCCTACAAAACCCTTTCATATTGGCATTTCGAGGCAGAAATTCTAGTTCGTAGATTGTGTCTGGAGGACCAGTTCTAAACACCACATTTGAAATGTCAAGTTTTAAATTGTTAGTCACTGTTTAGCTTTTAGATACAACAGACATCCTTTCAGACAAGATGTATGTCCGACTGGCTCAGCCATCCCATCTCGACTGGCTCAGCCATCCCATCTCGACTGGCTCAGCCATCCAATGTCGACTGGCTCAGCCATCCCATCTCGACTGGCTCAGTCATCCCATCTCGACTGGCTCAGTCATCCCATCTCGACTGGCTCAGTCATCCCATCTCGACTGGCTTACCCATCTCGAGCCATCGGCTTTTCCGTCCTGTATAACCGACTGGACAAATGAAAGCACGATATACGAAAACGACAATGGCTTCCTCCAGGAGGATGTAAATAAACTGCTGATATTACCCCGAAAGAGGGTCGGGAATTACCAGAGACAGTAACTCGCCCGAAAAAAATCTATCCACTCAGCAGTATCCATAGTAAGGTCATTTCAGAGTAAAAGAAAAAGCGTAGGGCCAAGAACTGAGTTCTGGGGTACACCACTAAGTACTAGCACCATTTTTAGCACCGCACTGCACTGCACTGTGACTGAGGTTGGCGCTAATGACCAAGCTGTCGACGCGCCATTAAGCCCCCTCTCCCCCCCCCCCCCATTTTTAGCATGATGCCTTAATTCAGCCGATTGTTTTACCAGGTGATTACGAAGAGTTTTGTCAGGACGAGGAGGGCTGGAAACTATTATGTCTCTGCGTCAGCATATGATCGTTAACAGTGCTGTTAACATATTTTTTTTACTAAAAACTACTTTCACCTTTTAAGGAATAGTAAAAAGAATTGATTTTAATTTGGTGACAGATTTGGTATGGCTATGATCCTTGAATAGGACCAGGAAACGGTTGAATATCTAGTTCATGTGTTTGATATCTAGTTCATGTGTTGTTTGAAATGAAATAGGGTAAGCAAGCTTCTGATTGATCAAGTGCTGGAGACTAATGGAATCTTCGCTAATGGCGTCTTCCTTCTTTTTCTTTGTGTTTCTGGTTGTACCGATTAGAAAAATTGTCAGCCAATCAAGGAGGCAATCATACCCATACCAATCCTAGGCCAATAATTTAGTGTGGGGAAACCAATTCAAAAGCAGTATGATAGCAAAGTCAACGACTGTTCGTTTCCACTAAACTGATCTAGTCCTCACGGGCCAATAAGTTGGAGAGCTGCAGAAAGCCCGATCTGAAATCCTCGCTAGATTCAGTGTTTCACGATGTATTTCATTTTGTTTAATTTATTAATGGCGTTGTGTGTGACGGTGTCTGTTGATATTCGGGTAAGTAGCTTAAAGAATAGTGTACCGTTATAACTGTGCCACACGGAGCAAAGTAGACAAAAATTGGTAATGCCATTCACAACCATAAGTCATTCGAAAAACGGCTCCTCACCCGAAACCGACCAAATGTAACCTAAGCTAAACGAATCTATCCTAATTCAGCTTCTGAAAACAGTAAAACATTCAACCACTTGAAGTGGTTGGGATCTAGAAGAGCGAAACTTCTTACTCTAGTCAAATTTTTCAGCAAAATATACTTGGGCAGACGTAGATCAACAAATTCTGCCCAATATTACCCAAAACTGATCAACAGAATGAACTAGTACAGCTTCTTCTGTTAGACAATTTTAGGCAGAGATTTCTATTAAAAATACAAACAGAGTATAGCCATCAAGTGCTGGTGAAAATACCAAATCACGACGTTTCGGTTCCTAGATCGGAACCGTTTTCAGGTGAAGGGTTTAAGACATATCAAACAACTTAAAAATTAATAAAATAACAGCAGAGCTGGGTCATGGATATAAAACTCGGAAGGATGTAAGGTTCCATGCTGAAAACTAAAACCAAATAAAATAAAAGTCAGCACAATTCGAAAGAATGTGCCAACAGTCACACCTAACTCCCCCAAGTCTGCTGGTCGAATGATGAGAGAACTCGGTCGGCTATGCTTTTAAATAGTGGGTCCCTGGATTTTGATTGGTGGTAATGTGTTGATGCTAGCGTCATTGCATAACTTAATGTAGTCTGTAGGTATTAAGTGATTATGAACAGGTGGTTTGGTTAAATGAATACATCCTTCTGGACCTTCATCCTTCATTTTATATCCATGACCCAGCGCTGCTGTTATTTTATTTATTTTTAAGTTGTTTGACATGTTTCAAACCCTTCACCTGAAAACGGTTCCGACCTAGGAACCGAAACGTCGTGATTTCATATTTTCACCAGCACTTGATGGCTACTCTGTTTGTATTTTTAATAACTAAAGTGCTTTTTAATTTTCTGCTTTTTGAGAAATTTCTATGACAGCAAAGTAATTCCAACATTTCAATACGCGCCTGGATAGCCAGATTCAGCGAATACTTGTCTGGTGGCTTTAAAAAGAAAAGGATCGAAAAAAGACAAATCCACCGGTAAAAAGCCCCGAACAATCTTAAAGTCAAAAGCAAATGGGCATGTGGCCTACGAAATTCCAGAGACTGACTTTTGATTCCTTATCAGATTTCACAAGCAAGTAGATTATTTTTTAACTTAAGTTGGACAATCTCAGTCTTATAATACCCCTCATGAGAGACGAGAACCATACAGGGCTTGAATATTTTAATTATACAGAGGTCTCACAAACACCTTAAAAGTTCAGTTTTATTTTAATGTTCCCAGATGGTTAACAATGCCCGATCGACGAAAAGCTTTGGCAACATAACAATTAAGTTACAATGTAGGGCTGGCTTAAGGTTTGAAGTTAAGCAAACCCCCAAACCATTAGAAAACTTAATTAGAAAACAAAAAAGAACTCGTTTGTTGCAAGCCATTTACTTCAACATTAAGTAGTTGCTGATTCCTTAATTGATACTTAAAGGAACGATTTTGATATCCGACTTGGAAAGTCTGGCATTTTTTAACGGACAGTGGCAGCTGCCAATTTTTTCCCCACTCCGAAACATGCTCAATCGCATTACTCGGCGCTAAGTCATCTGTTTCTGAATTACCCCCATGTGGACTTATTTGAGATATCCACGAATTTAAACTGGTGGGCAATTGTGGAATTGCAGTAAGGATCATTTAAATAGATCACAAAGCATAAGCCAGATGACACGCCATTTTTTTCCGTCTTGATGGGTACACACTGGATTTCAATGTACTCCCCGGATGCTACGATGGGAGTTTGTTAGCTTGAGTTTCAAAATACAGTCTTACATTGTGGTCTGTTAGTCTTGTCTACTGATAGTCCATTTTAACACGTTCTAATTACCGCCGACCGTCATAACGTTTACCATAGTCTGAACCTTACTAGTTTTTGAGAAAATGGAGAAACCTCTATGAAAAAAACGTGCCTTTTTAATTAAAACGGCGTTACGATTTACTGCGCGCTATCTTTTTTTTTTTAAATAATAAATATGAACGCAAGTCATAAAAAATGTGTAATTAGAATCAGAGTAGAAAAACCGTCAGCATGTTGTTTATCTTGCTTCTAAAAAGTGACTAGTTTTTGAGTGTAAGGAAGGCACTTTTCGCCCCAGGTGTGTTGTAATGATATGCAGAAAAAGAAAAAAGAAACAATCTCGTATTCCTTCACCTCTCCCCGCCGGCCCGCCCCCCCTCCCACCTCAACTGCGTTAAAAACCCTTCTTGCGGCGTAACTCTTTTTTTTTTCTAGTTTTAAGTCGACGGTAATTAAGAAATGGGTTGGCGGTGGGTTCATAAGTGAATTGGTCTACTTACTTTAGAATTCGTTGGTTTTGCTTCTGGGTCATTGTTTCCCTCACGAAGCCCATCAATAATTGGCGTCTTTTGGCGCCCTTTTTCCACTCTTCCATTAGTCCTACCGTTGCCGTTGAGATAGATGAGAGAGAAGGAAAAAAAAACTCACGAGAGCACGTACAAATGGCCCGGGGCTTACAACGAAGAAGACACCAAGTTGGTGCGTCTTACCCCTATACCCCTTCCCAATCTCTGTAGTCTTTTTTTTATTTTTTTTATTCAGCCGTATTTTTTCTTTTTTTCTTTCCCCATTAACGTTGTGGTCCGCAGGCTGAGAAAAGAAGAAAGAGTTAAAGTTGGCCAAGTCAGCACAATTCAATTGCTTGTTCCATAAGGTCCGACATTGCTTTCTTTCTTCCCTTGGTCACATTTTTTTTAAGATTCTTTTTTTCTTTTTTTTAATCTTGTGGGGATTACAATGGATAAACTTGTTCCGGAAGTAAGAATGGAACAAAAACGAAGAATGGCTAAGTTGCTAAGATTGTTTAATGAATTTGTTCAGTGCCGAAGATTCATGTTGGACGAAATGGCCAACGTCCACGGCTGGGCATTTTTCCCCCACTCAAAGTCAACGTTGGCAATTTGTGAACATTTGCCGGATGCGGAGCTCAGGTTGCACACCCGTTTTGCCGAATTCCTTTTCACCTAAAATTAAGACCTGATTAAAATTAGGCGAAAGGGAAATTCCCGTTTTGCCGAATTAAAACATTCTTCAAAAATTTAACACTGAAGTTAGAGAAGAATTCCTAAATGGAAGAAATTTGCGATAGTTGCGATTTCTTGTCATATGTTTAGCTGCAGCGAACATAACAGTGCAAGCGAGGCACGCAATTTGAAAAAAAAATGTTCAGCGCAACTAAATTCGCCAGTTGCCTCTTTACTCTCGCGCGGGCCGGGAAGATAAAACCTCTTAGCAATATTATATTATTGGAGCCAGGAGCTGAAATCTCCTGCTTCTCCTCCAGACGGCCTTGTGCAAACGGTGTAATATAAAGAGGTATTCCTCCGTTGTAGCCACCTAACTAAAAACATGGAGTTGGATACTCGATCCAACTCTACGGATGCAACTCCATATTGTATCCATAGAGTTAAAACATGGATCATTCAGGACGTGTGTGGCATTCATTCGATCCCGTTATTAACTGATGGCCAGTCTTAAATGTAACTCGGCCTCTGAGTATTAAGCTCGAGTTTCAAAAGGATAATATTCTACACGCCATGTAAAGCGTAATGAACGAAAATGAATACAAAAACAAAACGAGCGGCTGCAGCACCCACCTGTTCACTTCCACCACTTTTTCAACAAAAATGTTAAGGCGACACCTCTATTATATCATCTAAAGTAGTAACATCACAATTGCCAGTTAAAAATGTCTTAGTTTTAGTCTTCTGCACACTGTGTCGTCACTACCGGAAACGATGAAACGTCATGGTTACTGTAGGCGCGCAAAGGATCATATACGGGCTGGACGCAGTAAATGAATTTACCAATACTCAACAGAAATCTCGTAGACGGCACATTTAAAACGGATTTTTAGCTAGGGATTGACTAACGGTAAGTAAATAGACCTTTGGGGCCATACTTGATGTGGAGGATCGAGGAAAATGGCGCTGGGAGGAATGGCCTTTTAAAACACTAATTAAAATTCAGTGAAACGAGATTTGGCGAAACGGGATTCGGCGAAACTGCTAAACAGCTTGTTAAGACGGTGTGCCCAGTGTCGAAAATAAAAGGGGAGGTGGGCACATTCGGATTGACATCCTGTCCTTTCCAACACCAGTTGGTCTTGTAAAGATAGAACATGTGGTTAAAACATGCACATCCAGTGTTAGTGTTTCGAGTTTACAGATTGAAGCGAATGTGCTGCGTCTTAATATGGATAATAATAAAATGCACTTGGTAGGTAAAGGGATATATTTTTGTTGCTGAAACATTGAACTCGGTAAAATAACTGAAGGTGTATTGAATCTGACACACATCGTTACACAGCATTGAAGCACCAACTAGACAACGTTGAATTAAAGCAGCCATCAAGGTTGTTCTGATTTTCCCCAGCGCAATAAAACCCGTGAAAAAAAAAATTAATTTCAGTAAGTGTTTATTTATTTTCAATCTTGGTGGTTTGTAACTGAAAAATGAGTTCCGGAGATCAATTTTATCCACAGTTGATCTTCGACTGACCTGTATACTTAGTTTAGAGGGTGATACAACTTTGTTTATATGATTAAAGACGGGAAAGCCAAAGGCTCACAAGAAATAACTAAATACAGATGCAAACCTATTTACGTTGCCTTTTGGACTTATATGTCAGACTGCCTGAGCGGGGAATCGAACCCAGGACCTTTGGCGATTGGAAAGTGTTTGTTTATATGTATATATGCACGTGCTAAATGCTGCCTATGGACGTTTCCTTTTGGCCGTGTCAGTCTGGCTCAGCGGTAGGACCTTGGCCTTTGATTTCAAAGGTCCTGGGTTCGATTCCCCGCTCAGGCAGTCTGACATATAAGTCTAAAAGGCAACGTAAATAGGTTTGCATCTGTATTTAGTTAGTTTATATGGGTGGAATGAATGAAAGAAGGAATATTTATTAATCATATTTCCTAGTGAAATGCTAAGTCACTAAACCTAATCCCAAAAGGGGTTATCTCAATTTGCTCGTCATGAGCAAAGTTGTAATTGCAAACAGTCAGGGAACCCCCAAAAACAAACAAAAAGAAAGATACCATGACTGGGCTGAAAGGAGTGCTTTAATAATAATGAATCATTTTTTGGGATCATAGCGCAAAAAGTTTATCCACTTACACCCTACCTAAATGAAACTTAATAAAAGCACACATATTTACGACAATAGTAGGTTGGTACCATTGTGTTAAAATCTATGAAAACTTAACATATATCGTCAGATCAACGTTTTTAGCCTCTTTTAAAGTAAATTTAGTCTTTTTAATAGACGATAAAATCTAATCTACGTGTAATTAAATGCCCAACAGGCATAAAATCACTTCCCCGCATTGCAAGTTATAAACAGTTTGGTTCAAACATTCAAACAGCGCGAATCTTTAAACAACGCCACTGCATTCGATGAAATTCAACCCCAGCAATAAGCAAAAATATTGCAAAAATGACGCTTAAAGTGCCGCCAAGACACCCTCAACTGGAGAAGGAAGAAGGGACAAAACACTGCTTTAGTGGCACGTAACAAAAAGCTAATCAATTGTTCTTATGCTTCCAACGGGCGAATAAGTTTTAAATGATCACCGGTCAGTTACACGCACGTGTGCACGTGTGCCTTCATCAAATTACTCAAGCAAGCAGGGGTATCCAGCGCCTTCCAAAAGAGGAGGTGGGGGGGGGGGGGGAGTTTATCAAGGAAGCGTTCGTCCTTCTCCTTGCAATTAAACTCCGTTTACAAACTAACTAAGTAAAACCAAGCTGACTGCATAAAACATTAAAACAAATTCAGTAAACATAAAAAAACTTGATGAAACCCATTAAATCCTGGAAAAAAAGCCCGAAAAAACCCACCTGAATTGAGTTTTTTTTTTTTTCAATAAAAACCCGGGTTTTTCACAACCCTTAAACATGTACTGCATTAGAAAATCAGTTTGATCATTACATTTGATGGTGTTGTGAAAATGGGTGATCAACGTTGGTAACTGGCTGGCACACATTGGCGACAAGACATGCCAATATGGCCAATCTCCATCATCCCAACATTGGCCAAGCCGTTTGTAACTGCATTTTCATTCTTTCCGGGCAGTTGTTTTCGTATTTTGTTGGAGTGTCGCTGTTATTCAGTTCTTATTAGAAAGGAGTCATGTTATAAATGACTGAGTGACTCTGGTTACATTTGTGTGGAAATCGGCGCTGCTATCGCTGACATTTTCTTAAGTATTGCCGTCTTAAAGTGGCTACAAATAAGAGACACTGAAAAAATCCATGCTTGTTTTTAAATGCTTAAATAAATACCGATGCGAACTTATTTTCGATGTCCTTTGGATTTAAACGTCATGCTGCCTCAACCGGGAATCGAACCCACCATCCTTGTAACCAAAGGCCAAGGTCCTACCGCGGAGCCATACTAACATGGCCTTTTAAAAGGAAACGTCCATAGGCAGCATTTGACACGTGCATATGTACATATAAACATTTAAATGGCCGTGTCAGTATGGCTTAGCGGTAGGACCTCGGCCTCGTGGCTGAGCGGTGAGAGAGCTCAGCCTGGTTGCTGGAGGTTTGCGGATCTGATGGTCGAACCCCTGGAAAGGAGATCTTAGCAAAGTCCCCGCCAGGACTGCCGGCCAGGGTAGTGTGAGAAGCTACCATGCTCCTAGCGGCTATGGGATGTATTCTGGCTAATTGTGGACAATTTTTCGGCCCCGACGATGATCGGAGGTTTCCCGAATCGAATCCCCGGGCTGGCACCTACCTTACCAGATTTCTTCTTCTCCCAAAATAATCTGGTAATGTTCAAAATTCAGCCGGTTCAGCCATACAAGCATTAATTGCTTCGACTGCCATAAGGCTCGTCAAAATTAATAATAATAAAAAAAAAGTCGTGGGTACGGTTCCCCGCTCAGACAGTGTGACATATAAGTCCAAAAGGCAACGTAAATAGGTTTGCATCTGTATTTATTTAACCCTTGTGGACCCGTCGACTTTCCGTCTTGTTCAAATGCTTCGTCAAAACAAAAGAGAATAATGAACAAAGGAAGAAGTGATCAGTTTCGCCCAAGCTCTTCAAACATGACAAGCTAAAACCAACTCCTCATTTATCAAAACATTACCTTAGCACAAAATGTTGCAACTTTTTTTTTAAACAATGACCTAAGAAACACCAAGTTGGGGCGTGTTACAACCCCTCCTCAATCTTTGTAGTCTTCCATTTTATTTATTCTGTCGTTTTTTTTTTTTTCCTTTTCCTTTCTCTACTAACTGTTTGGTCGGCAGGCTGAAGAAAAAAAGAGTTGTTGAGAGAGAAAAGAGAAGTTGGCCAAGTCAGCATAATTCAATTGCTTGTTCCTTAGTAACTATACTCAAGTGACTCGACACCAAGTCCCTCTTACGAAGATAGGCCTGCTCGGCTAATGGCAAAAAAAACGAATACAACAATAAAATAAAAAATAACACTACTCTTCCCCCTTCCGCGCTACAAATCAATCCTAAAATAAAACCTCACCAGCACACTTGGGGAAAGGAGCCTGTTCTAGGGACCAGTTCCAAATTATTAATGACTTAGTGGTCCCGGGTGATTGTTGACAGCAATACAAAGGCTTTCAAGGAATTTTCTCTTTGTTAACTTTGAGTTGTGCAAAGCCCCAACATTTTGACATTTCCCCGATCGATTTTATGCCTAGTTTGTTTAGTGTTCAACAAGCGGGTATAGTTGCATTTACAAGCTTTTCTCGAACCCTGTGAAATGATAAGCGCTCAGCCCTACCCAGAAGTGTAGAGCAGTTGCATCCAACGCATTCCTAAACATATTTAAATACTTTTTCTCTCTCGTTACCATCGTTCCCCCCTCCCCATTTCCAAAGTGAACCATTCAAAAATGAGTTTATGGAATACGTTTATGACGCTTGCTTTGTAGGGCTGGATGCACCTTTGCGTCGTGAGCGCCAAACCCATCATGGCCGACGGCCGTATCGGCCGCATTGTTAATGACCTTAATTATTCCCTTAATTGGACAATAATTAAAGCGATGGTGGCTGTGAAATGGACAATTGCCAATCATGTGTGCCCATGGGAGAAATGGCACCTCCTGGCGTTCGCGCCTTTTGAAGGCACGTGCCAAGGAACGCTGAAATGCTGTGTTCGTCGATTGCTGTATTTTAATAATCAAGGTAGATCTTCCTTATGGAGTTTCTAATTCTTGTATAAATGTGTGGTAGCGAACTAACACAGTATTATGCAGTACAACACAACATTAAACTAGTGGATTCAGAATAAACTAGCAAATAAACAATGAAAAATCGCTAGTTGTGGTGCTTTTGTACCCATCCTTGCGGCAAGAGAACTCATCCGTCAACAACACAGCACACCATTACCATGCCAAAAGCTTGCCATGCAAAAAGCTTTAATATCTCTGGCTCTAGACTTATTTTAGCCTATTATTGGTGAGTACGGTATGTTCTTTTATTTATTACTAGCTGTTCTCAGCTTAACATAACGCCGGTCTGGTCTAGTAGGCAGCCATGTTTTCACTCTACCCCGTTTGTTGCCGCACTGTTGCAACTCGCAGAGGCACACAGCAAGCGTTATCTCAATTAGCCTTGCATTGTTGAGTTTGTTGTTTGGTGCTCTCGCTAGATGTCGCCACCAGCCACGCACTGATCGCTCACTACACGCCCACAAACAGACTTCGATGCTAAATAGCTTTGGGGCTGAAGTGCTTTTAACAATATCATGCTATAAGTAATACAAGTATGAATACAGCCTGTAATTACACATTTCGACAGGATTCGCCTTTCAAACAGTCTCGTAGGTTACCTTGGTATGTCATTGGTGTTATTTGGTGTCAGTGAGAGATGTCACCACTCCGTTGTGCTTCGTTGTAGTTGACTGTAACAATATTGGCCTATACGGGTCAGCGCAAGCAAAACAACCCCTAGCCTATGGTTCGGTGTAAGCGAAATGTATACACAGACTATTATTATTTTGACACATCCGTGTATGGAAGGGGCTTAAACGCCCCCTGAGATATTAATGTCAGGCTGTTGCTTGTTTTCCCTACGTCATAAAGGAGAATTTCGATAGTGACTAGTAGAGAATCATAATTATGTTGTATCCTATTTATGTTACTCGACCAAGTTTCGACTTTTAGGGAGAAAAAAGTTTTAAAAGATTTTCTCCTCCTCTTCTTCCTTTATTTGGGGGCTGCTGTTGTTCCGCCATTATAATGGAGGTCACTGCAGGGCTGTAATTCCATCCAACACTGGAATGAATTGAGACCGTGGTTCATTAAAGTTAGTCGAATTAGGGAGTTGAATTTTAACACACTAATGAAGATGAAAAATCTTGCCCAACTTGTAAAAGGCTCTCATCTTTAAATTTTGCCAGCTTTCAACGTGGATTTTAAAGAGATAGACATTACATTTTAAATATGATAATAAGTTAGTAAATGAATGGGCGTATTATGTTTTGGAATTTAGAATTTGTAGGGAAAGACCCAACCAGGAACATTTGGTCGGGTGATAATGAAATATTGGGAATGATTTTGTTAGGATCCAATTTCACTAACCTGTCACTGAAATGGTAAAGTGGATTCCTACGTTGTTAGGAATTGGTATGTAAGCACTAATTCACCCCATTCAATTATTTTGTAAAACTGATTTGTATCGTGTATTGATTTGATTTGAAATGTAACGGCCTTTTGGATTTGATTTGATCTATACCGTGATATCAGACAACTTAGTGTATCCCGCTTTACTGAGTGTATCCGACTGACTACTATGGTGGAAGGTATAGGAGCCGGGATATAATCGGTCTAGCAGGTATAACCAGATGATTATAAACCGCCTCCTCAATTATAGTTTGTTACACATTGTTTGCAGGAAACAACGTGGAACATTGAACGGCAAGTATGGCTGTATGACGCTAAGTTTCCTTCCACTACGAGTGCAATAAACACGTAAATATCCCACTCGCAGACTACAGCAGTAACTGTGCAGTCCACAAGTGTGATATCTACATGTTTTTGGACTCGTAGTGCAAGGATACGTAGCGTCACTCAGTCAGTTTCCTGCAGACATAATGTGGCACTAACCATGGCCAGTAAACTAACCGGATCACTCTACAACGATATTAGGGGGATAGACAAAATGGCAGCCACGTCTGGTTCATTTCATCGAGGTTTGTTCCTCTAGGAAGCAGCGTTGTACGGAGAGACGCGCCTTCTATTGGAAGCTAGTGACGATTTTCAAAATATTTTAAATATTTAAGTAGATTTTAGGGGCCAATTTTTATTATCGATCAAAGTATTTTGAAATAGTTTTTTTAAATATCACTCAGCCACAGTTAAGCTATTTCTCTGCATTTGCAAAAAAAAAAGTAACACGTTCGTTGGCAATTTGTACGGAGGGTGTCGCCCTCGGTTGAGAAATTGCGGCAACAAGACAAATCAATCGCATCAGCAGCACTTTCGGCGGCCATATTGCCAACCCTGTCTCGTAATGCTATTTTTTATCCAAAATCCGGCCAGTACTATAGAGAGCTATGCACAAACTATATACCTGGGCAGCTCAGTTACACCACAGGATCTTTTCGTTGTACGCATGCTCAACTTGCCGAGCTTAGCTGAAAACAGCTAGCGACTAGTATACTTTGTTCCACATTATGTTTTCAGAAAACTGACTGTATGACGCCACATTTTCTTCCACTACGAGTGCAAAAATTCGTAAACATCCCATTTGTAGACTCTAACAGTAACTGTGAACAATCTACAAGTGTGATATCCACATGTTTTTGCACTCTAAGTACAAGGAAACCGAATCGTCATCCAATCAGTTTTCTGAAAACATTATGTGGAACAAACTATAGTCAATGGCAACCGGTTCGATTTGTGTATATATCAGCAAAAAAAAAAAAACTGCACTCAGTCTGGGTTTCGTATTTTAAAGTTACAACCGATTTAAAGTTAGAACGTGCAGACACACAAAGAGCCCTCTCTGGCCCAATTTCAGCCATGCCTGGTTGTTGTGGCGTGTTAGTCCTACACCGATGGAATTGGTGCGAAATTCATGAGTTTCACACTGGGTTTGTTCCAAGATCGACTTTCGAATGCAAATTGTTTTGTGAGATAGAGAACTTTACCGTTGGTTTGAAATTCATTTTTTGAGTTATCTTTAATCCTATACAGGTTAACTTATAACCATGAGTATAGAAAATTCTGATTAGTGCGGGTAGAATCATGAACTCCCATAGAGGATTGGAGGTGAAACTGCACTGTTGACTGCTAACTTTACTCGTGTTTTAACCAAAGCGCCCAGAGGCATTAAATGGCAGATGACGAGAGGAACAATTTAGCTGGAGAAATCCAAGCGGAAAACCCAAGATCTTTGACATGCCTCAATTGACATGAGCACGAGGCACCACAAGGCCCTCCCGAAAATGCCAGAGAGCGGCCGAGGCCAGGATCGAATCTGGACCTCCCGGACAGGTCGTGCTAACCTTTGGTGAACCCAGTTAATTGCCGTACGGGGTAAAAAATTGTAAGGTAGGTAAACACGTAATATGACTCCTCAACATGAAAGTTGAACAGTGTACCTGCACACGTATCAAATGGCAGAAGATGATGAATGCGTGTGCTGGTCGAATAAATTGGACACGTAACCCTAAAAATGACAGCAAATTCAAATCGGTGTGATATTGTGTCATATGTAGTAGTGCCAACGCATGGGTGCTGCCAATGTGAAAAAATATGAAAAATGTGAAGATTTACAATTGGTAAAAATATGTGAAAAACTTGATAAAATGTGAAAAAGGCGTGATGGTGTGAAATATGACAAAACGCTCAATCTCAAGTAAAAACAATCAAATCGTCAGCCCTAATTTTGGGTCCGGACTAAATCGAAAACTATGTGACCAGAAAAGACTCCTACGTTTTGCTGTGCAGAAGTGATGCGCGTGAACATGAAGAATAAAAAAAATTATGAAATTTGAGAGAAACTGCAAACATTACTAGTAAAGGAAAATTTCTATGGAAGAATTGTGAAAAAAAATAGGTACGAGAAAAAATAAAAAAAAAATAAAAAATTAGCTGACCTATGCGAAAAATGTAAAATAATTGAAAGTAGAAATGTGGAAAAATAAAAGCAGGAACCCCCGGCGGAACAAGGGCCATTTGACATTTGTTGGGGACACGATTGAACCTGGCCAATAATTTCGACCGTGGTAAGTCTCATTCCAAGATTTCTCTTCAAGTCAGATTTTCTAAACCATGAAAGCAATGATCATAAAATTTATGCTCAAGAGTCAGGATCGTCATCCTGCCGTCACACAAACACACGACAAGGCCGAGACGCTGTTATTTTTCTTCCCATACAAAAAAAAAAAACGCCTTCACCTCGACAGAAAATCCATTACAAAAATG
>JAHWFP010080904.1:0-12712 GCA_023313725.1 Lithobius niger
ATGGTTCAAAATATTTCCTGAATTGATTGGAATTGGTGAAATTGGTGCAGCCAATTCAAGTCAATCCCGCAAAAATTCAGGTAAATTCCTACCGATTTCCCCCTCCTCCCCCAAATTTAAGCAAAGTTCGTTTAAATTGCGGGACCTTTCCTAAGTATAAGCCATAATTTGCCGCGAATTGTGCTGCAATTTGGCTATATTGGGAAGAATTGAATGAAAATGGTTCAAAATATTTCCTGAATTGATTGGAATTGGCGATTGGATCAACCGGAAGTCTAGGACTGGAAATAATTTGTCAGAATAAAAAATGAAAGTAACTGATTGGAGAGGATTTGAGGAATCCAGGAACGGATTATTTTTGCTGAATAGGCGATCGAAATAAAGTGCCCCTCTACATTATACAGAAAAGCATTAGCACAGGAAAAAGGCATGCTAAAGTATCCCTAATTAGAAAACAAAAACGAACTCGTTTGATGCTTAAGGTAAGGTTTCTGAACTGAAGTCAAGACGGAAAAAAACAACGAATAAGCTTTCTTGCAAGGTTTAAGATTGTTGATTGAATTACTGAATTTGTTAGCACTCAATAAACCGCAAAGGGACAAGGAAGGGATGTTGAAGTATCCACTAACACCAAGTCTACATGTACAATTATAAAAAAAAATTATGTTCTATTGTTCTAAAATAAACTACGCTATGCTGGGTAATACCTTTGTCATGGCAATTTACGAATACTTAACATATCCGGTCAGATTTACACACACATTGTTGCTGCAGTTGTTAACCGTAAGATAAATAAATAAAGATGCAGATCTATTTCCGTGGCCCTTTGGACTTAAATGTCAGACTGCCTGAGCGGGGAATTGAACCCTCAACCTTTGAGACCCAAAGGCCAAAGATGTACCGCTAAGCCATACTGACTGTGGCTTGGTCCCATTAGGTCGAAGGTCAAATTTCCGCTCAGGCACAGATGTACAGGAGGTACAGATGTATGACAAGATTTAGATTAGGGGTTTGAATAACATCTCTGTAATGTGTGGTGCAGTGGCAACCCGGACCACTGCACTGTGACTGAGGTTGGCGCTAATGACCAAGTTGTCGACGCGCCATTAAGCCTCAATTTCCCCCCCCCCCCCCCGCTCAGGCAGTCTGATAATTAAGTCCAAAAGGCTACGGAAATAGGTGTGCATCTCTCTGTATTTACCACCAATCCAGACGGTTTGGCTGTCCGTTTTGTTTATTTGTGAAACCTTACACTACACACGTGAGCAATAGAAAAAGCACTGGCCATAAAAAAAAAAGAAGCAACGGATATTTAATTTTTATTGCGTGAATATTAAAAAAGTGTAATTATTAAAAGTGAAATTAGAGTTCAAGTAGAAAAAAATGTAGGAAAGAGGGAATAATTTATGACTTTATTTTGTTGTGTTTAGATTACAGAGTCATGTATTTTTGATACTTGTAAAATTTGTAGCCTATTAGCTTTTAATTAAATCGAGAATTAGATGAACATATAGCATAGCCACACACACGTTTGTTCTTTTTTTGGGGGCTCGATTTTTCAGAACTATTCTTCAGTCATCTCTTTTTTTCTGTTCATCACCTTACAGAGCAGCGTTAAGCGACGTCATATGGCTACAAGAGAGATACCTGCAAGGGGCACTAGATTGAAATGGTGGGTTAAACAACGGCACTTCTAGTCAAGCCAGTGCTTTGAGAGTGGATTTCGTAGGCTTAAAACGCCGTTGTTTTCTCCAATCCCTTATCCTGCTGAGGTTGTAATTGGAAAATAAAGATTCCACTTGCTTAAAAATGTCAGCAACTACCAACAAATCGACAACAATCACGCGTTTTAGGCCTAAGAAATACAGTCTAATAGCATTGGCTTCAGTAAGACGCTCTTCTTTTCCCCCCACCAGTGCACCTTGCAGCTAACCCAGTAACTGGCTCCACCATAGAGTTATATACAATAACACTACGTCGTGTCACTGCCCTATTGTGATTCATGACGATTAGTTTTTTTTGTTTTTTTTTTTAATCATTTTTCAGTAATGTTGCTTAGTTAAGAAGCAATAGTACGACACACTCAGACGGAAAAAGTTTCTGCCTTGTTAAAACCTAAAAACGGTAAAAAAAAAAAAAAAAAAAAAAAAACGGTTGCCCTGCCTGGTCTATTTTCACCTGTTTCACTACCACCCATTAACACTCCATTCTCTTCAAGTACGCCCACTACATTACATAAGATTTTGGAAACAGTTTGAGGATGCTAAAGGGTAAAAATTAGTTTCATGCCACTTTTCTTTTAATTAGATCAGCAATTTAGCAGCGGCCGCCATCTTGCATGCATGTTCGATTCGCTTGCGACAAAATGACGTCATACTGTCCTTTGGCCGTTATGCGATGGAATTGAGCGTACGTAATTATTCGGAAGAAGTACTTTTCATGCCATGGACATAATTCACCTACCTATCGATCCCTTTCATCGTTATGGTTCAGAAAATCATAACGAAAACCTGCGCAAACGCTTATTATTTTTATTTTTTTAATTATTAAAACATGTTAAAACGCTACTGACAGCCATAGTGATGCCGTCGTCATACTGCGAGATGAGAGCGCAACAAGAAAACCAGATTTCGACCAGAATATTAATAAATGGAAATTATCTCTGGCCGGACAAGTTTTTGGTTGCGGCTTTTTAATGTTATACGTTTAGTGGCAGCGCGAGCGAGGCATGTAATTTGGAAAAAAATGACCATCATTTTCGTGAACAACGACCTTGATTTACCCTAATTTGCAGAGTTTGCAGATAATTTGCAGATAAAAACACTTAAAATCTGCAAATTAGGGTAAATCAAGGTCGCTGTACATGAAAACGTTGGTCATATTTTTCCAAATTAATTGCCTCACTTGCGCAAAACATATAACATCATAAACCACAACCCAAAACTTGTCCGGCCAGAGATAATTTCCGTTTACTAATGTTCTGGTCGAAATCAGGTTTTCTTGTTACGCTCTCATCTCGCAGTATGGCGGTAACGTCACTATGGCTGTGAGTAGCGTTTTACCATGTTTTAATAATTCTTTGTAAATATAAATAACCGTTCGCGAAGGTTTTCGAAAATGTAGTTCTTCCGAAAAATACCTTGAGCGTATTTCTATTAGGACTACAAGGTCGAAAATTTAGGCAGGTTGAAATCTTTTTTTTTTTAAGAAGTGTCCACCTCTCCCCACAGCAAGTACCTGACAAAACACGGCTTGTTTGTGTCCTACCACAAACGGAAGGATAAAAAAAAAACACACTCGAATCAAACATCTGGTCCTTGAACTTTTGATCGTACAGTCAGCCGACAAAGACGAAAGACTTTAATCAATTAGAAACAACGAAAACAATCGGAATCCTTTTTTTTTTCCGCTGCAAAAGATAAAACTCTTCTCAGAGAGAAGAAAAACAGCTGTGCTATTAATTTGTCCCGAAAAAGAATGGGTTTTGGAGTCTCGGGATCCGAACACAAGTCTTTCTACCCCTCTTAATGCGTTTTAAATGGGTTTGGTGGCACAACAGAGCCTAACTCTGTTCTGAATAGTGGCACTAACGGATGAAATTCTGAGAATAACTTGTGTTTTTTGCGTATTTATTTTTTGGGCAGTACAGCCACAACTCTTAATTTTGTGATGTATGTTTTCAGGGGCATTGATTTTTTTTCCAAGTTTTTTGGGGGTGACGAAAACCGCAAATTGCAGTAACTATTATTTTCGAAGGATATAATTTTTCACACTGAAGTCAAGGTGAAGTCATAATTTCTACCAGTGTCCAGATTCCCCTAGTAAAAAAAAAAAATACAACGACCAAAATAAAAAAGCTTAGTATGAACTATCGCAGTTACCACCCCAAAGAAAAAAAATCTCTCCACAAAGAACGAATTATTTTCGATTTTGTTCTTAGCATTTCCACTGGAGCAAATTTCATCTTCATTGCAAGACAGTAAAATGAAATAACCAAGTGAGGAAAGTTCATATTCGATTTGCAGTTTTTGCTTTGCAGTGCAGTGCATTTGCAGTTTACACTTGCAGTGCAGTGAATGGCGTGGTGATGATGCCAATAGGTTAGCCTCCTCTAATAATTCAGAAACGCGGAGTTAACAGACAGCCCATGTTAAACCTAGGCTATTCATGTCTGCATATGTATTATTCGTCTCTGTTCTTGCTACGTTGCACTGTTCCGACCAATTTTGCTTTAGTTATTTTTTGTGTGATTTTGTTAGTTTTGAAAATATACTGCATAACTGTGTACAAGCCAGTCGTCAAATTGGATTACATAATTTTTACAGCTCTCTTTTGATTTTAATTAATTTAAACTATTAAAGAAAATTTGGTATCTGTTTTTTTTAAGACTTTTTAGGTCGTTTGTCAAACAATGCATTAATTTTGTACTTTTAATTTTTTTAGTCATATTTTAGTTCTTTACCTGTTTGTACCATTTAAATTTGTTGGACTGGTGTAAGCGGCCTTGTTTGCCTTACCAGATATCATTTGGCATTATAAGTCAATAAAGTTTTCTTTACATACTTATTCATTTATAGAAATTTTATATACTAAAAAGGAAAAAAAGAGTACGTTGCCTTTGCACCTTCGTTGCAGTCATTTCGAAAGAGACTTGTCAACTTGCCGACTAACCGGATTTAACGGCAAACCAATCGTATTCTCTAAATTGTGTGTCCTTTTTTAGAGTTAAATTGTTAAAAAATTTTATAATTTAAACAGTATACTTTTTACTTTTTTTTCCATATTTACTTATTAATTGCAGAACCAGTGTTAGTAGTTACCCATGCCCAGTTGGTCTCCGTTTTTCTCGTGAAGGAAATAAAAAATTATTATTATTATTATTATTATTATTATTATTATTATTAATAATAATATACATAAATCACTGTAAATTATATAAAGGAAAGAGGAAAAGAAGTCAACAGCGCAAATCATACACGGGTATGATAAGTGCAGCAGCCACCTTTAAGCACTTACGTTTCGACCGACCCGGATTCGAACTGTGCAATGGTGATTATATACCCGCATTCATATAAGGGTAACTAGAGTCCCTAATTAACCTCTGATTACAGGTTACTGATTATCTTGTAAACCACATTTTATTAATTGTATTAAATATTACTGCAAATCTAGTTTCTCTGTAAGTATGGTTTTGCTGATTATGGCTAAATTTTCTCACCAGAAGGCAGCAAGTTGTTCACTAGACGGAACTACAGAGTGAGGTTATACATGGAACTCCCATGGTGTTGTGGGTAACGATGCACTCTGGGTAATATCTGGGACTATTTAAGGAGCTGCTCTTGGCTCTGCAACACCATTCAATCCTGAATAATTCTGAACCTCCTTTACCATCAATAATTACGTTTGGAACCCCTAAACCACACTAAACAACAACTTGTCCCATCATCACTGTGTTTTCCTTCAACATCATTCAACAGTCAGGGACTGCAGCGCTGTGTAAGCGGTGCATTGGCGTAGTATCTATTACTTTATCTAGTCTGCCGTCGATGCCAAGGACAATATTAGTCCTAACCACCTATTCTATTCTGGATTTAGTCCTATTTGTGTGAGCGGTGTATCTTGAGTCTTGGAAGTATTTTACGAGCGACTACGTCTTCTTCTTGCCACATTTAAAATCGTGGCTGTACAGTTCATGCCATTCTTATTTTAGTTAAAATGACGGTAGTGTGTGCATATTAGAAAACTAATGGGCCAGGCTTAGAATTTCATAGACGCTTACAAATTTTTCCGCTGTTGTAATAAATTACGGCTTGTAAAAACTTTGGTAATCTAAGATGGCTATTATGGCAAAACTGGTATCTTTACCCAAAATGCTTCTTTTTATAAGCTATTAATATTTAGATTCCTATAAGCTTCCGTAGCACGAATTCCGCAGAAGCTGGGTGACAGCACCAACGGCAGCTATATTCTCTGGCGTTATTTATTAACTTCTAAAAATACATTCTGAAAAGCGTAAAGCGAAAAAGAAAAAAAGAAAAAAAAACTAGAAAAGAAAAAAAACCTGCGGTTAAAATTTCCCGCATTTGTTGCGACCATAAGCGACGACTCAAAATGGGACCTCGTGTTTCAATTTGGACTGCGCCACTTGTCGACAACACATCATGTGAAGAAGTCTTTACGACCGAAGCCTAAACTGCTTATGCCATTAAAACCAGCAACAGTGGCAACACCGAACGAACGAATGAACGAACGACGAGTAAGCGGGTCGCAACGGCGATATTCATAATTTTCTATCGCTCGCCATCCAATTGCAGTTCCTTGCAAAGTGAACACATTGCCTACAACACCAGCATGCATCTCTACCACTGCTGCTGTTGCCGCTGAAGCTTAATGCACGCTGGAGTTCCGTTACTAGAGAGAAAGCCGTAACTCAGCGTGACTTATTGTCCACTTTCACTGGCAAGTAATGGGTGGGCACATCATTGCGGCCTCGTCCAACTCTCCCCCTCACAACTCTCCCACCCCATTCCTACTCAACCCCCCTTGCCATCCAAATACGGAGGCCCATAAATATTCTTCTTATTACGGGGCATTGTTGGGACGTCAGTGTCGGTTTTCGTACGGGGAAAGGGAGAGCGCTTGACGTCATAAATCGACCGTGATTTACTCAGTTAGGAGATAGGATGCTGCGTACTTTGGGCTTGGGAGCGGGTTCGGTGACTGCTGCTTCAAGCCAGCAAAGAGCGACCACGGCAATTTAGACGATCGTTTAGTGCAAAGGCGCTCGGCCAAAACTAGCCTGCCCGCCTCGTCTCTTCGGCTTTGCTTTTACTCTTTCTCTCTTTCTATTATGCCTTCGTTCTTTCCTTCTTTCTTTCCTTCCTTCCTTTCTTTCTTTCTTTCTCATTGGCTTTTGTTGCAGCTCGATTCAACTGGACCCTCTCCATGTTGATAGTTAGGGTGGTCTCCGCCCCGGCACTCGTCATGCCACAGCGAACAACACGGAATACACAGCAAAAGATAAATTGGACCAGAAATTGGACATTAACAATACATTTTTCACCGAGCTTTCTCAGCTTTCAGTTTTGCCGGAAACTTGAGGCTTGCCACGGGGCGTGCGGCAGCCGTGACCGGAATAACGTACAAGGAAATAAATTAAACAAACAAACCAAAAAAAAAAAAAAACCAGCATTTCGGTTTGTAGATAACCTGCGTGAACTACACCGTGGAACGTGGCTCGCTGCCACGTTTCTTGTTTCCTAAGATTTGTCAAGGTGGGTTGTTTGTTTGGTGTTTTTATTTTCATGTTTTTTTTCCATCCTTTACGAAATGTTTGCGAGAATTTATTTCAGTTGAAAACCTCAGGGGATGGAAACAGACTTTTCTTCTTTTTTTTTTTTTACTTTTGGAAGTTATCCAATCTCTATCGTTAGCATAATTCGGCATCTCATGGGTTTAGCAAAGCAACCAAGGCGAATTTTCATTATAGTTTTCTGGGGTTAGGGCGCGTTTACGCATCGACTCGCCTTTGCGTTCTCGCAGCTAGACTTTAATCGCGATGCGCTGCCATGGTAACAACTCTACCTGGATTAGCTGTATCCAACATCATTTGAGTAAATGCTTGCAGTAGTATCATCCGTTACAAAAAGATAAAGAATTTCTCCTAACGAAACAATTTTCCCACTCGCTTATAAACTCACATATGGACCGTTTTCGCTGCGAGCGGTGATGGCTAAAACTTCCGCCATGTTGGAATTTCGCATGATTTCTCGCTTCTAGCTGCGAGAATGCAAAAGCGAGTGGTTGCGTAAACGTGCCCTTATTCGGTTTGGTGAATAACTGTAACTAGTGGACCAATCACGGCGCCGCTCGTGATTGTCATGTTGCCTTTTAATGCGCTTTAGTCTTAACGCACAAAGCGTTAGTAAAATCGGATGAGAGATGGCGCTGTCTGTCTGCCCCACTCTAGTTACTATTATGACCGATAGGATAGCAACAATAACGCCGCATTGGCTACGGAACTATCATTTAGAATGGTTCGTTGAGCTAGGCTAGCTGCAAGGGACACTGAATGAAAATGGAGGTAAATAACAAACCGATGCTGTGATTCGTACTCGTCTGTAACTATAAAATTCCAGGATTTTTTTCAGGATCGGTCAGTGAAAATTCAAGGGTCTGACAATTAGTACTTAGGAGAACACGATTAAAACACGATTAAAAGATAAATTTGTTTAGTTTGCTTTGTTTATGACGCTTTTAGTTAATTTTGGTGCAGAAAAAACACTATTTGAGGGGAGAAAACATTGATTTCCTAGAATGTGTGAAGCTTTCAGTGAATTTTCAGGAAAAAACCACGATCTAAAATGCTTTAAGGTCAGACATCGTGAAACTAGCGGTAATTTCACGATTTTTGATCTTATCGTGAAACCGTGAAATTACTTAGTTACAGTTATGAGCCGTAACTTTACCAGGGCTGTTGATAGGCGATTTACTGGGTTTGTTATGTTTAAATATATGTTGTAAACTGATGTTTGAAACGGAAAAGAGAAACGTGATTTTCTGTCATGGGAATTTCCAGTTCCAGGGCTTAAGGAATTTTTCGAGTTTTCAAGGACTGTTCCAGCCCTGGAATTTCATTTGTATTTTCCATGACTTCCAAGACATTTCCCGTTTTCCATGGATCAGAACGAACCCTGTGAGAGCTGTTTTCTTAGGCCTGAAAAACGTTGTTTTGTGCAACCCCTTATGCTACGAAACACAATATTAAGGTTGTAAATCGGAAAAAGAAAAGATTCCAATGACTGAAAATTGCACAGCAGGTGCCAACAAATCCAAAGAGTGAGCATTTTCAGGTCCAAGAAGGCCGCTCTCACAGCATCGGCTCGACAAACTACGCTAATGTTTTTACCGCTGCGTGTAGCCAGTGCCCCTTGCAGTTAGCTCAACGACTTCCTCCAGAATACAAACTCCACAGTGAATAAGGCATTACTGCGAGCATTACTGCCACTGCTCTTTAATTTAGTTGCGATCTGATTTTCTGAAACCAAATGCAGTAATAATGGAAAGCCTTTAGACGAGGGTTGGACAACCTTTTATAGTGTCCGCAGCCTATCTTGAGTTCGCCCCAGAACGAACACAGATAATAGATTGTATATTTTTGGTAGCAGAGTGCCTTGTTGATATCCAAGATGGTTACAAAAACAATGGCGGCCGTCGATTAAAGCCGCTCCCTCCAGGAAGACGTAGCCGCTCATAAAATATCTGCAGGACTCAAAATGCGCTGCGCACACAATAAGCCCGAGGGCCTGACCTACGAATAAGTCATGGTAAAAAGGGCCGATACCTTAAGTGGGGACTATAAAACAGCTGTAATGGTACTTTTTAAATTAACAGTTAACGCCAAATACATACATGACTTTTTTTGGTCTCTAATTTGTTTGTTTTTTTGTGTGAACGGTATAGAGTCAAATTTTTACACGAGGTTACGACAGTTACAACAGTTTTATTTTTAGGACGTGGCAGGCGGAACTTAAGGATTCAGAGGGCCGCATGTGGCACGCGGGCCGGGGATTGCCCCTGCCTGTTTTAAACTAAAACATCGCGAAATAAAAATATCAGATAAATAAAACAAATGTGTCCAAGCATTCACGCATGCGCAAAAGTTCGTGTGAACACGGACGGATGGGACCGAGCCGTTAAATAACATAGATTCTGACGCAAAATACAGCCATACTGCACCTACGGTAAGTTTCATTAAACCCTAATTTTGGCTTCCTTACCTATGGTGCACCCCATAGTTTTTTTTAGTGGGGGGGGGGGGGATTGATTAAAAAGGTTTTCTTAGAAAAACAGCTAGGAGTTTGGGATCCAGCCTTCCCCCTCCCCCCCTTCTCAAAGCCCTGCAACTAACTAATCTGCTACACGTTTAGTGCTCTTGAAATGCCTAAGGAGCCAATTTCGAGAATTTTTAATTTTTGGGCGGGGAATATGCAGATGGGTTCTCTTGCTTCCCGCCCCCTCCCACAACCTGGGTGTACCACCACTGTTTCCATGGAATATAAGGCGTGGCGTTCTGCCGTAGAAAATAAATATGGTTCACATAAAAAATGTAAACACATACGCCATACAATAGGCTGGTAAATATATTTTTTAATTGGTATTTCCAATAGAGCGGAAATGCGCACTCTTCGGAAATAAACTCTTATGAACTCCACCCTTCAAAAAAGTGGGGGGGAGGGGGGCAGGAGGTGGTGCAGGCGCAGAATTGAGCTTTCTTGCCTCCCCACCCCCTGGGTGCACTACCGGTTCCCCAGGGAATGCACATACCGCTTTGCCGTAGATAAAATTGGTACGCATAAAAATATAAAACCAACAGACTCTTACACTATACGCTGACAATTTTTTCTTTTTTTGGAATTGCTATTTCCAATAGTGCACAAAATGCTGACTCTTCGGTCACATTACGAATTCCCCCCCCCCCCCCTTCCAAATATTGGTTGTTCTCGCATTACGTTTTCTGCCTCCCCAACGAACATGAATGTTACCATTGTTGGCAATAGGTCAATTGGCTAAACATGCAAAGGAGCTGTTTTAACTGGTTTGAAGTATAAGTTCAACAGTATTTAACTATAATGCTATCAGAGACATTCTTAACAAATGTGTGCTTAGTAATAACCAGGAAAATTGTACAAAAAAAAACATTTTGCTATTAAGAACAATCAAAATTTTGAGCAAAAATAATTGCTTCTTTATAAGTATTACTTTTCGTGGTGTAGAAATAGAACTAGCGATTGACGGTGGACGAAGCACCCCCCCCACCAAAAAAAAAACTCTAAATAAGTTTAAAGCAATTACAGCGTCACAGCAAACTAGAGCGTCATAGCGTGATTTGATAGCGTTGAGTGAAGGCGCGCAAACAACAGATTGAGGGAGGGAGGGAGGGAGTTCCGGTGTTGAGCAACCCTTTCCGTGAAAAAGTGAACGCGTAGTTTAGTCCGAGAGACAGTGCCAGAAATACGGTGAGGGTGGCGACACGAGTGAAGTTGAAATTAGGAATGAGGGAAAGAACAGGGTCCACATCAAGGAGATTGTGAATAAGTTGGTAGTAAGTATATCATGTCGCCACGATGAAAACGATCATGAATGGAGGAAAGCCCAAGTTTACTGTGAAATGAGAGTATTTAATGTAATATTGGCAAAATTAAATGTTAAACCACTTAAAACACAAGTTTTGCACTTTTAGCCAATCGGCCTGGAGTTTTATCGCATCTCCCGGGGTGCAGGAACTGAGCTGTACCAGGGGTCCATAGTTCTGTCTGGGCTCCTGTGTGTATTATATCAGTTTCTCTTGTCTCGGTATAGTCTCAATGTTCAATTGTGGTAATATGTGATGGAGAGATGCTGCCCCTCAAGCCCCTCTGAGCTATTGCCCCTCTGTTGTCCCTCAATCCTGAGAGTCTGTTTCGTTCCCAACGGCCTACGACAATCCCAGGAGCATTCAGACTGAAGGAAACGGTTCCGCGCACATGTATTGATTGACCTACGATTTCTTTTGCTTTGAGGTTCGGTGAATCCAGGCGCGGACACGCAACGTGAACGAATAAGTAATAGATATCCGCCAAACGATCAATTATCGCCGGTTAATCGCCTATTTCTCACGGATATGAGTTTTAATGGTAAGGTGTGACGTCAAGCTAAGCTGTATTTCAGTTTTTAAAAATTGTTACTTGTAAATTTTATTTATCAATTATATGTATTGAATTTAAGAATTTTCTTACAACTGATGTGAATTCCTGAACGGAAACTTCCGGTGTAGAAACTTCCTATCTACGAAAGCAACAGCTAAGGAAAGACGTCCTTTTTCTTTCTGTCCCCGTTTTCGGATTTCGTATTTAAGGTAAAACCGTATTTTTTTTACTTTAATAGTTTAAATAAGATTAGAATATAAGATGCGCTATGCGCTTGAGTCGTAGGTTGTTAAGTGTAGTTCAAAGTGCTGATAGCCTAGTTTTAGTACCGTTGGGACAAAAGATTGCCGGCTTTGGCTGAGCTTGCGACTTTTTTTTGTTCATGTTGGTAGGTACGAAAAATATCGCCATTCCCAAATGCGCTTGTTTACGCTGGCTTTGCAATGCGTTGTGCTAGTTGAATTTGTTGTGTGTAGTAAAGTCGGTCATTATGTCACGTGGCGGATAAGATCACGTGACCTAATTTAACATGGTGGATTAGGGGTTGTGTAGACCCCCAAATTAACCCATCGTGACGTTAATCAAAATTAACCCATCATGACGTCGTTAAGTTTTCAGATTAACCGGATGTAATTTTTAGCATCCTCTTTTAGTATGGGGATGTGTTAGCGTGATGTAACCACCGTGCATTAAAGAAATAACCAAAGGGTAGAATCTTGGTCCAACAAGCAGAGCTTTAATTATTCAGGATGGTCAAGTGCTCAAAGGGGCACAAACGTACGACGCTGCAGCGAGCTCGCCTGTAACGGTTTGGGTTAAAATTGCTCATGACTCTTCTCTCATGCATATTGTATCGCGACGATACACTGAACTGAACTTGAAAGACACGAAACAACTCCGTAACAAGTCCGAAACAAGCCTGCACATCCTTTTTATGTTTACTGCTCACATCTGTAGCGTCACGGATGCACTTCACCAGGCCATGGATACAGTAACATGCTGAAGCTTGAAGGAGTAAAAGTCAC
>JAHWFP010080925.1:0-11424 GCA_023313725.1 Lithobius niger
TTAGTCATGCAGAAACCCCCGAAGGTCGCTGTTACTAAAACAGCGAAGCATTTTTTTGGGGGTTATTAACCAAAAAAACCATTAGCTCGTGTATGCTCGTATTATTGCGTAACCATCGTCTAACGTGCATCCCTTTATTCTTACGCAATCCACGGCAACGTTAATGTTTCTTTATTTTGTCCTTCGTTACAGTTCAGCTTTTATTTCGTCCAGGCTTTTACAATAAATCTATGGACCAGTCTTGATTGTTCAAACCATTGTTGCTTAAAATCTTTGGTTGCAACTTGGAAAAGAAACGAAATTTAAATTCGCCGGTGGCGAATTTCAAAACCCTTCAACACATTTGTCCTGACTCCTACAACCCCCTAACAACACCAGATCACCATGCATCCGTGTGCAAAAATTCAGGTACGTAGGTCTTCTCAATTTTGCGCTAGCCATGAGCAAAAAGTCTATGGGATTTGACATGGGAAAAATCTTATTAGCTAGTCAGCTAGCTAGACAGTAACATAAAAACAACGTTATTGACGCATCTTTTTCTCTATGATTGGTAGCCACTCATCCTTTAAATTTTAGCTTTTCTTAATCTCTGACCATTCCCCTTACATTTTCCACAATTTGAAACATTTCTGTCGCACTGGGATTTATCCTCAACATGCCAAAATATGCTTTCAATTGCTTACAGCTAACAGACACATGTCTGCTAGTGAGCCGCCTTTTTATCATTAACAATCAATTTTTAATAATTGGATGTCTACAATGGGATGATCTACTGTTACTTGACGGCGACACACTAGCGTGTGTCTAGATTCTGTACTTTTAATGCTTGTATTCTACATGTGCTGTTAAATGAGGATATATATATATAATTACACAAAATCCTCAACGCAGCCATCGGCAGCATCCAAAGAGGCAGTAGCTATCGGCACCGCAGCAGCTGCATACGATGGCATCTCCGCCATCTACCGACGGAACGGCAAATTATAAGAGTAGCAGCCAAGCCCCGCTGAGATAGTAGCTGCGCCCGGAACGCAACGGCCAGCAGCGCGAACATACGATGCCATCTACCGACGGAACGGCAAATTAACTGAAGGAAGGGGAGGAGGGGGGAGTGGAGCGACACGACGCGGAATGAGCGAGCGAAGCGAGCGACTCCGCTAGTAATATAATATTGAGGAAAGCTGCGTGCGTTTATTGATTGTTACTGAGAACAACAGTTATTAACAGACATAGGGGCTTAGGGCTTCGTCGGGCAGATGACCGGGTGCGGTTAACGTTCGCTAAAACCCTTTGACCAGTTATTAACTTACTTGTTCCTTGTTGGTTTACTGCCACCTAACCATTGTTAATGGACGTTCGCGAAAAGCACGAAAAAAATGTGGTCAGCAATCGTTGACGTCATGTACTGTTGTGTGATTGTTGCTGATTGTTGAAAACGGTCATTTTTTCGTTAATTTGGGACATTTACGACCTAAATTTGAATTTAAGAATACGCCTAAGAGAAATTCGGAGAAATTTCCTTTTTTCCAAACCCTATCTCCAATTTTTGAGGCCACTATTTCAAGAGGAGTAGATGGGCACACATAAATAAATAAGCAAACACACTGAACGATTATAATTATGTTAGACTAGCGGAGTCGCGGGCGGAGCTCGCTCATTCCGCCGCGTCTCGCTGCGCTCGAGGAGATTTCTTGTTGCAGCTCATATGGTGCTGACAGACACTCTCAGCAAAAGTTATCAAACAAATGTTCAAGGAAGTGATCCGAATAATGTGCGCGTTTTTCTTAGTGCACAGTTCATAATACAAATGATAAACAAAACTAAAAATGGCACGGTCAAATAAGTTCAATTTAGCAGTAGTGTTTCACGTGTTTTCTTTTATCCAACGTAGAAAATCGGTCATTTCCATTACTGAATAAATATTTATCCTACAACTTACGAAAACTGTTGAAGAAAAAGTGCTGTTATTGATGACAAACATTGATTTTCGTTCGCTTCGCTCACTCAATCAGCGTAACCTCAGAAACATGATCTCCACCACAGCCGACCACAATGAACCACACATCAACAGAACACGCCACGATTTTTAGTTGAAACAAAACTAAAAATGGTCAAATAATGTCATTCCAGAGTTGTAATGTTAGCATTCTGTATCTAGTGTATACCTGTTAAAACTTATGTGCTGGGGCCAATGACCTTTTATCCAATGTAGAAAGCCGATAATTTTCACTATGAATAAATATTTAGCCTATAGCCTATTATTTACTAAACTAGTTGTGCCCGTGCGCATGCTGCGTATCCCCCTTCCCCCTATCCACCACCCGCACATCCCTGCTCCTGCCGTGCAGCTCAGGAAAAGTCGGATGCGTATCTTTGACTGAAGGCTAAAAAAAACCCTGAGAAATCCAGCATTCAGTAAGCAAATAACCCAATGTTTAAGTTAAACCTTTGAAACAATTCACCTCGATACCGTGCATTGCGACATTGTTGCAAGCAACGATCGTTGGAGCCCACTTAAAAACAATTCAACTCCTTTCTGGAAGAAAACATTTAGGAAATAAATGCGCCTTTCCATCGTCAATCTCGAGGCCCGTTGGGGGAGGGGGGGGGGCTCGAAATTAAGAACCAATCGTCGTTTGGTGTAAAGTTGTCTGGTTTAGTAGACACGGGTTATTGTTGTTTTTTTTTAGCTGAAACGCCGACAATGGCACAGTCCACGCGACTAAAACTTTGTTGGCCGTTAACGTGTATTTATTGGGGCCTCGGCCCTAAGGCCATGCGCCCACCCTAAGTAAAGTACAACAACTCACACCACAAAGGAAATCTACAAAACATCACAAAGCATCTACGACATAACAATGACTGAATTGCCCAACACACTCCATTACGACACACTACTGCACTGACGAGATGGTGAGACAGGGACGGGGCAAGTGGTAGGATGCCGCTTTGTTGGCCGCTTTAGCACCACAACAATACCAAAAAACGAACCCAAAAACGGTGCGGCAGGGCTGGTAAGTGGCGTCATCACTTCGAAGACTTTGGAAAAAGTGTTATAACCCGAACTTGTAGTCCAAGGCCGTCAATAGACGGCGACATGGCAGGTTTGGCAAGTGGCGCCATCTGTCCGAAGACGTTGGAAAAGTGTCCCAACTCGAATTTAAAGGCTAATCCCGTCAACAGATGTCACTACAGGGTAGGGTACTTGATTGTACGACGAAATGGCGTGGCCGTTGACTTGGCCACTTGCTGCCTATTATATATGTTAGATGTATTTAGAAAAAAGTGCTGTTTCCGAAGACGAACGCTGATTTCGTTCGCTTAGCTCACTGAATCAGCGCAAACATTTCCTCAGAGTCGAAACTTGAATCAATGTAATCATTAAGAACCACACATCTGTTTTTAAGATTTTTTTCTTTACATCCTGCTCAGTATAGATTTTTCCATCGGCTTCTTATCACTTGTCTTTGTTATGACCCCTCACTTGGCAAAACAGCTGCAGAACGTCAAGTAACAACGCCACGGTTTGAATGCAAGTTAGGCCTACACAAAACAGTAACTCGTATTCAAACCCACTCGTGTTTTAGCTTAAATAAGGAAGGAACCCGTATATGACTGTACGTAAACACTACTGCTCGAATATTGCTGTTTGAAATGATACAGATGCAGACGTAAAAATATTCTTGGCACCCTTTACTGGTGTCAATAGATTTTCTACAAGTAATTTAGTATTTAGCTTTTAATTATTTTCTGTCTTTGAATTACTGCTAAACGATTGTTCTCTTGTCCTGGATTTGTCAGTTTATAGAATTTCAATGAACAACTCCAAGTTTAAAACGGGTAATAAAATAGTACTGCGAAAAGCTACGCGTCTTTACTGATTGTTACTGAGAACAACAATTTATTGACTTGCTCCTCGTTGCCGCCAGAGCATTGTTGATGGACGTTCCAGGTATTTTCGAAAAAGAATTGGCAACAATCATGACGTCATGTATTGTTCAGGCATTGTTGTGTGATTGTTGCCGATTGTTGCAAATGGTCATTTTTTGTTAAATTCGGTCATTTAGGACCCAGCTCGGATTTTAAAAATATGCCTACACAACGAACGGGTTAATTTGCTTTCTTTTGACAAACTTCTCATATTTGTAGCCTTCTACTTTCAGAGGAGAAGATGATTATCCCCAAACAACCAAGCACCCAAGCATAAACTGTATCTTTTTAACGAGAAGAGACTAGCGGAGTTGCTCGCTTCGCTCGCTCATTCCGCCGCGTCTCTCTGCGCTCGAGGAGATTTCTTGTTGCAAGACTTATGCAAGACGGATAATTCAACACCAAAAATAAACAGTCAAATGACCAAGCAAATGATCAGAAGTACGCGTTTTTCATAAGGTTTCAATTCGTAAACAAACGGTTACTGCGCCTACTCTTTCTTTTCTCAAGATTCAACAGATTCATTTTCACTACTGAATAAATATTTAGCCTACTACTTAATAACTGTATTTAGGAAAAAATGCTGTTTCTAATGACAAACGCCGATTTTCGTTCGCTTCGCTCACTCAATCAGTGCACACATTTTCTCAGAAACGTAACACCGGACCACACATCACTTGTAATTTGCGTTAGTACTACACTTTACATAGGTTTTCTTGTTTCACTTTTTTAAAGAATTTTTTCTCAAGTCCTGTTCAGTTAAAATACTTCCATTGGTTTCTTTATCACTTCACTTTCTGATGACCCCTCACTTGGCGAAACAGCTGCAGAAATCAAGTGAAAACGCCACGGTTCCAATGATCTTTTATCCATCGTAGAAAGTCGTTCGTTTGCACTACTGAATAAATATTTAACCTACTACTGTTTATAATGACAAACGCTGATTTTCGTTCCCTTCGCTCACTCAATCAGCGCAAACATTTCTTTAGAAACGTGACTGAATCCATGTAACAACCCAGAATCAGACATTACTTGTAATTTGTGTTATTACCACGCTGTAAATTGGTTTTCTTGTTTCATTTATTGGAAGAATTTTTCTTTACGTCCTGCTCAGTACAGATTTTTTCATAAGCGTCTCATCACTTTCTGATGATCCCTCACTTGGCGAAACAGCAGCAGAGCATCCAGTGAAAAAGCCACGATTTAAATGTAAGTTAGGCCTGTGAATTGTACAGATGCACATGGACTTTACGTAAACACTAATGCTCGAATATTGCTGTTTGAAATTATACTGATGCACATGTAAAAATATTCTTGGCACCCTTTTCTGGCGTCAATATACTTTCTACACGTAATTTAGTATTTAGCATTTAATCTTTTTCTGTATTTGTGTTACTGCTAAACGATTCTTCTCTTGTCCTGGATTTGTTCGTATGTAGACTCGATGAGATGAATGACTCCAATTTTAAAACATAATATGTTACGCAAAGCTGCGCGTGTTTACTGATTATTACTGATTATTACTGTCGGTTGCCATAGTCCATTGTTGATAGACGTTCTGAACGGCTTCGAGTCCACGAAAAAAATGTGGGCAACAATCATGACGTCATTCATTGTTGAGGTATGGTTGAGTGATTGTCGCTGATTTTTGCAAATGGTCATTTTTCGTTAATTTCGGTCATTTAGGACCAAGCTCGGACTTTAAAAATACGCCTACACAAAGGATGGATTAATTTGCTTTCTTTTTACAAACTTCTCATATTTGTAGCCTTCTACTTTCAGAGGAGAAGATGATCATCCCCAACCAACCAACCAAGCACCCAAGCACCCAACCAAGCATAAACTGTATCTTTTTAATAAGGAGAGACTAGCGCAGTCGCTCGCTTCGCTCGCTCATTCCGCCACGTCTCGCTGCGCTCGAGGAGGTTTCTTGTTGAAACTTATATGGTTCTGACAAACACTCCTAGCAAAAATTATGAAACAAATGTTCAAGGAAATGATCCGAATAATGGGCGCGTTTTTCTTAGTGCATAATACAAGTGGTAAACAAAACTAAAAATGGTCGAATAATGTCATTCCAGAGTTATAATGTTAACATTCTGTATCTCTTACACTTTTGTGCTGGGGCCACTGATCTTTTATCCAATGTAGAAAGTCTGGCATTTTCACTATGAATAAATATTTAGCCTATATTACTTACTAAATGTATTTAGGAAAAAGTGCTGTTTCCGATGACGAACACTGATTTCGTTCGCTTCGCTCACTCAATCAGCGCGAACATTACCTCAGAATCGTGACTGGTATCAATATAACCACTAAGAACCACACATCACTTGAATTTTTTGGTAGCACTACGCTTTACATGGGTTTTCTTGTTTCACTTATTTTAAGAATTTTTTTCTTTACGTCGTGCTCAGTACAGCTTCGTCCATCGCTTCTTATCACTTCTCTTTCTGATGACCCCCCACTTGGTAAAACAACTGCAGAACGTTAAGTGACAACTCCACGGTTTGAACGCAAGTTAGGCCTACACAACACAATAACTCTTATCCAAACCTGCTCGTATTTTAGCACAAATAAGGAATAAACAGGCTAACCGACTTTACGTAAACACAATGCACGAATATTGCTGTTTGAAATGATACAGATGCAGACGTAATAATATTCTTGGCACTCTTTACTGGTGTGAATATATTTTCTACACCTAATTTAGTATTTAGAGTTTAATTTTTTTCTGTCTTTGCTAAACAACTAAACAATTTGCTAAACTGCTAAACAAATTATTCTCTTGTCCTGGATTTGTAAGTATATAAAATTTCAATGAATAACTCCAAGTTTAAAACGGGTAATAAAATAGTACTGCGAAAAGTTACGCGTTATTACTGATTGTTACTGAGAACAACAATTTATTAACTCGCTCCTCGTTGGTCGGTTGACGCCAAACGATTGTTGATGGGCGTTCCAGATAATATCGAAAGAAAATTGGCAACAATCATGATGTCATGTATTGTTGAGGCATTGTTGGGTGATTGTTGTCGATTGTTGCAAATGGTCATTTTTCGTTAATTTCGGTCATTTAGGACCCAGCTCTGATTTTAAAAATACGCCTACACAAAGAACGGATAATTTGCTTTCTTTTGACAAACTTCTCATATTTGTAGCCTTCTACTTTCAGAGGAGAAGATGATCTTCCCCAACCAAGCACCCAATCAAGCATAAACTGCATCTTTTTAATGAGGAGCGACTAGTATAGAGTCGCTCGCTTCGCTCGCTCATTCCGCCGCATCTCGCTGCGCTCGAGGAGATTTCTTGTTGCAACTCATATGGTGCTGACAGACAATCTCAGCAAAAATTATCAAACAAATGTTCAAGGAAGTGAGCCGAATAATGTGCGCGTTTTTCTTAGTGCACAATTCATAATACAAATGATAAACAAAACCAAAAACGGTCAAATAAGTTCAATGAAGCAGTAGTGTTTCACGTGTTTTCTTTTATCCAACGTAGAAAGTCGGTCATTTCCACTAATGAATAAATATTTATCCTACAACGTACTAAAAGTGTTTAAGAAAAATTGCTGTTTCTGTTTCATTTTTCGTTAATTTGGGACTTTTACCGTTACCAGAAATATTTTTATGGCAAATTTGGCTTTATTTTTTCCCCGAGGATCTGTTTGCCCTAGCCACCAAAAAGAAAAAAAACCCTCCTTCGCAAAGCCATTTAACAGACTTACGAATTTTTTGACAAAGCAGGGTGAATTAGTTTTTTGTTTATGTTCTGCCAAAGAACTACTAACTGAAACTTGTGCTAACAAGCCGGATGTCTATTAGATTCAATGCTAATTGCTTATTTTCAACTGGTTGGCTTCCCGAATTTTATTAACCTAGAGAAAAATCATAAAGAAAACCCTCCTTCCTTAATGTTTAAATGTCTATATTTAAAGTTTGAAGTTTTTTAGATGAATGGATACTTCGTAAATTGGGGCCAACCGCATCGGTAAATTTTAGGGAAAAAACTGAAAATGAAAGGAATTTTATTGTTCAAGACAACCACAATCTTAAAACTACAGAAAAAAATTAAATTGGTGAAAAAACAGGAGTTGGTTGCCATCACAAGACAGAAAAAGGTTAAAAAATTAACGATAGGCTAAAAGTTAAAAAAAAAAAAAAAGCAAGCTACGGGATTCGAACCATGGATGGACCTCTCGCACCGTAGGCGGAAACACTACCTACTGCGCTATACTCACAAACAAATCGCGATTCTTTCGAATCACTTAGATGCTATCCTATTCTGATTTGGCGGGAAACCTATTGCGTATTGAAGAGAGCTGTTTTCGTTAATAACCCAAACGTGCTCTCTTCAAACGTCTCACAAACACTTAAGACATGAATTTGGTAATGTGCCATGGTTAGAACTAGTGTGTGTCTCGTCGAAATGTAGTATATTTTACTGCCTGTGAAGAGAGAGCCACAATCCATCTTGTCCTACCATAGGCCCTGACTGAAATTCAAAATAAGAATAACCTCACAGCTTTTTTTTTAAAGGCTTAAAACAAAGGAAGAAAGATGATGTTCTTAGCTAAATAGGCTTACATTAGCAATATTTCTGCAATGTAAATAAAATAATTTTAAAGAAAGACGACTGCCAAGGTGGCTGCTCACTGAGACAAATACCAACGTAGCTACCCACTGACCTAAATACAATCTTAAGACTCCAAGTGAAGGAAAAGTATTTCTGGTAACGCGACCTAAATTTGAATTTAAGAATACGCTTAACAGAAATTCGGAGAAATTTCCTTTTTTCCAAACCCTTTCTCCAATTTTTAAGGCCACTATTTCAAGAGGAGTAGAAGGGCACACATATAAATAAATTAGTAAACACACTGAACGATTTTAATTATGTTAGATATCCAAAGTGGTTAAAGACGTAGAAGACATTTGTTTGTCTACCGAGGAGAACGCCTTCATAAATAACATAGTTTTGAAGGTCATAGTTACTTAGATCATTGCCGAGCGAGATGTGGTTTAATATATCGCTCTTCTCGTTTCCCACGAACCCGAATTGTGAACGTGATAATTCCCATACCAACACGGACATACACAACAGAGACAAACAAACATACACTATCATAATTTCGAAGCGTATTAGACCTCGCTCGCTCGGCCAAAAAGCACATGACTTAGGTTCTAAGCTGAACAATTGTTTAAGCTCCGACCTACAAGACGCATCATCAGCCATGCAGGAACTAGGAGACAAGAATTGTTGGACTGAGCCTTCATTGTATTGGCGGTGTTTCCATGTTTAGCCGTAAGTTAGCTAGTAAGTATAGGGCAGAGCGTTAGGGCCGAGTAAACTCTCATAATAAAACTAACTAACTAACTAACTACAAGACGCGCGACGGCTCCCTATCGTGACTAGGCTAGTCCAGTCAGAAGGCCAAACAGTCGCTCTTCTTGTTCGTCACTGACAAACTCATTGTGACGTCATAACACAGAGTCGATGTCATCGTTTAGCTAGCCCAGGAAAACTCAATGAAACTCGCATACGGCACCTTACAGCTAGTGCAAACATGGCTATAAACTATCTGGCTGGACCTTACAAGCAGAATAGCATGCGAGCCTGGATTATGCAATATGGCCACTTTCCACTGGTTAATGGTTGCGGGCGTTAGTTACAGCACAAACTATAGTACAAAGGAAAATTATACAATTATACATTGTTGCTTTGAAAATCGCTGTGAAAATCCCTATCCCCAAAACACATTCTCAACCGACTCATCCAACCGCCATAAAATCCATTTATGGTTAGAACTAGGGCGGTATCTGATCGCCTTCGAACCTCTAACTTTCGTTCTTGATTAATGAAAACATTCTTGGCAAATGCTTTCGCAGTAGTTCGTTCTCAGTTACTACCTCAATTACTTCGCAAAGTTGCTTCACGGTGGCCATGTGTACCCCCGAAAAAAGAATGTCGATCCTGCTGGAGATTTTAGTTTAGCTATGGTGCAAGGTGTTGGAACAAGCTTGAAAAGTTAGACGTGGGGCGTGGGGTTCACTCTCCTCCTAATGTTGGTGAAAATGTTGTTGATACGGCTTACATGATACGGCAATATGCAACACGGAGTCAGCACTCCATGGTGCGCCTTGCTGTTAACATTAGCTGATGCACGCCGTCCAATTATTGTCTAAACACGGGAATTGTCCAAGCGCCAACAATATGGATTGTGCAAGCCCAACTGCTCATCAGTTGGAACCGGATCAATAAGTCAGCCAGTCACGTGACGTAAAGCCTTGGCGGGAATCCTTCCTCCAGCATGTATAAAAGGCCAGGCTGAACCAGGCTTCTCCAGTTGGTGTTTGGGGGTTGAACTGAACTGTTGAACCTTCGGAGTTCAACAGGGTAAGAAAAAGGTAACCTTGGTCTGATGCCTAACATGTAATCCTATGTGCATAGTCCACTAGCTATGCAGTAAGAAATGAATTAGGATTGAGCCTTCTCGAAACTAATCGTCCACTTCCTTAGCAAGGCTTACAAATGAATGTGTAAAAAAGTGATGCGAATGTAAATAAATAATAATAAATGATAGAGAGACGATGCACGAGGCATCTACCCACCCAAATTCCCAGGTGGCAGATGTTAAGTGGAAGAAGTACCACCATTATGACAGTTGTTTTTTGCCGCATGAAGGAGGAAACCAGAGTACCCGGAGGAAATCCTCGTGCAACGGGCGGGAAACAACCGGAGAAAAACCCGTACATATACAATTCCCATCGCCAGGATCGAACTTGGGTCTGTAGGCAGCCAGAGCTGTACCGCTGGGAACAGGACACCTAACGAATCAGACGCCCCAGTGCTCGCAGTTACCCGTGCACCCATCTCTGTAAGTACCAAAAAGAATATATCCGTGAGTGCAGACCGTGAAAGTGTAGTTTTAATAAAAGTTGAAGAGTAGATTGTGTTTCTGAAAAACGTGCTGTCAAACGCAAATCCAAATCTGGCAGCAATGTCACAAAGTCACACTTCACGCAAGCACCAATGGAAACAATGTCAAAATGAGAATAGAGTGAAAAGAAACGAAGCTGCAGACAAGAAGACAAGTAAATATACTCCCGTCGTAGCATCCTTGGACTGCAATAAAAGCCAGTGCACAGCCGTCTACACGAAGAAATGTCACCTGTCATCATGTGGCCAGTTTGTGGCAATCTAGGTAGTATCATTGTAGCACCAAGGAAAGAACAGGAGACATGTAACCGGAAAACCAAGGTTCGATTATGATAGATTTGGAGGACTACTACAAAGGGTTTTAGCGATCGTT
Organism: Lithobius niger; assembly: GCA_023313725.1. NCBI lineage: Eukaryota > Metazoa > Arthropoda > Chilopoda > Lithobiomorpha > Lithobiidae > Lithobius > Lithobius niger. The sequence continues at coordinate 11,243 of JAHWFP010080925.1, forward strand.
TAACCACTCCATTTCATCTTCCCGACGAAACCCTAAGACGAACTTATGACCAAGAACGATAATTATTTAAGTACCATGCTCCGATAATTATTTAAGTACCGTGCTCCGATAATTATTTAAGTACCATGGTCCGAAAATTATTTAAGTACCATGGTCCGATAATTATTTAAGTACCGTGATCA